>JAQMWT010000208.1:0-73181 GCA_029834535.1 Chrysophaeum taylorii
ACCACACCGTTCTCTTTATAGGTAAGCACCATGCTGCTGAGCAAGATCAAGAGGATGTTCTGGTGTGCAGCCGGACCGCAATGTCATTGAAAAACCCCAGCCCTCATCTTTTGCCACTAATTTTGTTGTTTGCGTGTAATCATCCACTAATTAGTGCTGGCGCTACCTGCACCTGCAGCCTACCGCAGCAACCACCCACGTGGAGTCACGCCCGCCGACGCGAGCTACCTCGCACACGCGCCCGCTGAGTCGTGCCACCAAGCGCTCCCAGACAGAAGAAACCAAATCGCGACGACATTACTCATCTGCTCATCATCTGGCTGCGATCCGGCCTGGCTCCAGCCAATACCACGCTTGCCGATGCGTAGTTTTAAATGTTTCTCAGCAGGAACATGGATCATCAATCACGTCAGACCAAAAAATTCAAACTTAAACCACCGGTCTCCTATCATCTTTTCTACATACGGACCTATTCAAGGCACTCGATTATCGCATCTCGCGATCACTTGGACTACCAGATCTTCATGGAACTGTAGAACTCGCTCAATCAGAACACCATCTTCCCTCTGCCTTCTGCACCTTCAATATACGGCACGCTATCGAGGTCTCAAGAAGGAGACCCAGCGATCTTCATTTCACTGCGACTTAATGCGACAACGACGGCAAACCGCTCCTAATCACTGTGTCTCCAATTATAAAAGGAAGATAGACGAGGCTTCCTGCTGCTGTCTTAGAACATGTCGCCAGCGAATCACATAGCAATGCCTCCATACCTATCTCTATTCCAATGGGTATGTGCTGTGCGTGAAGAAACTCCGAGCACATTGCCCTCTCATTTATTTTCCTCGCGTGGAACGCATTTTCCCTTGTGAGTCATCACCCGCTGGTCACCTCCGTGCCACCATCCTCCGTGTTTTCTTTCTCCCATTGGACCTGCAAGCACTGCTCCAAGAACTAATCAAGGAACACGCACTACCCGATGATATTATTATTACCCCCCCAGTCACAACAGATTCACAAAATGCGGTGGCCTACCCCTTCAACCTCAAGTTTATTTCTCGGCTTCATCTGGAACGTCGCTTATTGCGAATGATGCGTTCGCACACAGACAATAAGCAGTCGATTATTAAGGCAGGCGCATCAGCCTTTGGTTCACGCTTGCCGCTCTCGTACATCACACTGCTGCGTACAACACACGGCACATGATGAACGACCACCATCAATCTTTGACGAAGCGATCTTCACCAACTACCTTTTCGACACCGATCCAAGGATTTGCTAAAGCTCATCATCACGCTACCCGATCTCGTAACGAACTGCCGCTGCGACCGAAAAGTCAGCAAACTACCCGCCAGTGGCACCTGCCGCCGGCACCAACACAACCTGTACTACTACCTCGCCATATCTTGCGGCATTATCCTCTCAGGTGACTCAACTTACCCAACAGGTTTTGCAATTTTCCAAACTTCATATGGACAAATGGACGAACGTCTCCACGCCTTGAAAATGCTACCTTGCGGTCTGATTTAACTACTGCTGTCACAGACCTCCGTGATATGGAAAATCGGATATTCCCAGCCACTACCAATACCAATATTATGCTGGTAACCCTATTCAAGGTGTGTGAGTTACCCAACAGACTCACTCTCGCTCTGAATGACCAACACGACTTAGTGTTTGGCATGCCTGATGATATTCTCCTTCAACTTCAAAACGAGTTAATCCGCACGACACATCATATTGCCTCACAACAAACTGAGTCCCTTCAAGATCCTTTCATGATCCCACAGTTCCTCGAGAATAACCTCGATGAATTGCAATTGAGCAGCCTTATCCCTCAAGTCTTGCATCACTTGCTCGCTCTTACCCACAGGATCATACCTCAACACTGCTCTGCAAAGAGCACCAATCATCCTTCTGAACCTGAAGATGACGACGTTTCCGCCATACGTGAAGTCCAAGAGGACCAAGCAACCTCCTCGCCATTATCATTGACATCTGCCTCATCACGTTCACTTCCCTCCTTCAAAGTTCCCCTTGCCAAAAGCATTCAGAGTGCTACCACCAAGTCCAAGCCCTAACATCTGTCTGCTGATGAACCTGTTGTGCCACTTTACGTGACCTCTGAAGTGCATTTCTTCTTTATCCTGATCTCGCCCTCCATCACGTTTCTCAAGAGATGCCATGTTCCTCAACCACAAGACATCTCGAGGGGGTGCAGAGAAATCTGCTAACTACTTAACTAACTAACTTCGGACCTCTCCCGGGCATGGGAGCCAGGCTGGGCCGGCAGGAGCCTGTCCAGGATCACAGAGCAAAATCACACAGTTGGGGTAGAGGCGAGGGATGAAAAGGCGTTGATGGCGGACCGCCACTGCGCGCGGTATTGTGCGAGGTCGTGCAACGAGTTGAAGGGGATGTCGCATTTCCGGAGTGCCTTGGCGAGCGACCTCCCGTACGTCATCTGCGGAGCCCCCGGTGGGCGCTTGAAGCGGACCCAAGACGAGAGCATCTTGCGAGGGAGTCGGGAGAAGGGCATGCGGGCGACGTGACCGGCCCAGCGGAACTGGCGGCGCGTGACGTAGACGTCGATGGACTCGAGGCCGATGCGCCGCAGCAGGATGCCGTTGAGATGTGGTGGAGCCAGGTGTGCTTCCGGTCACACGACACGTGTGACGCGGGTGCACTGCGCGTGGAAACACCGCAGCCGGCGGAACAGGACCTCGGTGGCACCACGATTCCGCACCGTGAAGGAGGATGGCCAGGACGAGCGAGACATAGACGAGGCGCTTGGCGCGAGCAGAGACGGACTTCGAGGCGAAGATGCAGTCCCGCAAGACACCGAGGGCCTGAGACGCCTCTTCTTGATCCGCGCGTCGACGTCTGAGTCGTCGCGGCAGTCGCGCGAGAGGACCGAGCCGAGGTACTTAAACTGGTCGACGACCGGTATGAAGCGGCCGCGCCCGAGATCGATGTCCGAGAGGTCCGTGTCGTCGAACGACTTTGGGTCGCCGTACAGGTGTGCCGGGCGAGCGACGAGCAGCATCTCCGTTTTGGACGCCGCCTTCGTGTGTCGGTTGCCTCGATGCACCTCCATGCAACAGGCGTCGCAGTGTTCGATGAGGCGCAGTGTCTCGCTGGCGGCGATGTGGCGGTCCCAGAAGAGAAAGGCGACGTCGTCGGCGTACGCCGATTCATCGAAGGGAAACTCGTCGCCGCGAGCGGACCAACCCCGGTTCGTCATCTGAAAGTCCTCCCGCGTACTGTAGACACACGGGGCGCGGCCATGGCGTCGTCGAAACGACGTCGTCAGTGCCACCATGAACAGCACGAACAGGACGGGGCCGAGGACGTTGCCCTGCTTGACGCCGATGATCGAGTCAACCGAGGCCACGACACCGCTGACCGATAAGTGGACCTGGATTCGGTGGAGGCCCTTGATGACTTCGACGAGCTTCGGCGGGACGCCGAACTTCAGGGCTGCTCCCACAGAGAGAGAAGCTCGCGGGACGTCGAACGCCTCACCGAAATCGATGAACCTCCGCGCGCAGGCCCGATTCGCCGGGCGCGGTGCAGTTCAGCTGACCAACGGCCCGTTTTATCTCCTCCTGCGTCGGTGGTTCCCCGAGTTCCGGACGGATCGGCAACTGGTCAACGTCGTTGATCACGGTGGGGTCGTAGAGAGCAGAGCTTGAGCTGTAGAGATGCTCGAAGTGCGCCTTTAACGTCGGGTGTTCTCCTGTGGCGACGCGACACTGCTACCGTCGGCCTTCCATCTGTACCTGCCTAGCCAATGTGGTATTCGTGAGACCGCGTCGAAGCCGTCCGACCGTGTTCCAGTATCTCGAGGTGCCGCCGAGCGACCGCGCTTGCGTTGAGTGAGTCATCACACAGACAGACGATCCATCGCTCTTTTGCCCGTGCTACGCCCTTCGCGAGCCGCGACTTGATCGCCCGAAGGTCGTCGAGGACCGTGGACGCCGAGCGAAGACGGCGCCGGGCACCGAGCGAGGCACAAACGCGTGAGGGTGCGTTGCGTCGCTCGATCAGAGGGGCGAGCTCTTCCCCGCGTCCTCAAACCATCCGGGTCGGGGCGTCGGATCTTCGGCAGTAAGGCGTCAGAGGCCGAGGCCGCCGCCCGCGCAAGGCGGGAGTACGGCGAGGACGGCGAGCCCCGGTCGGCGTCGGGTACCCCGTCCGTGGCGTCGGTCGGTGCGTCGTCGGTCGCGTCGTCATGTGACCCACGGCCCAAGCCGAAGGTGTCGAGCACGTTCGAGCACCACCGGCGCCGGAATCCGAAGCGCGTGCTTTCTGAGCGCAGGGGAGCGTAGTCGAGGCGCGCCAGAGAGGGCCGTGTGCCAGGAGGCCGTGCGAGGCGGACTTTGACGCGCAGTTACGCCCGCATAAACAACTCGCACGACCGTAAGTGAACCTCCTTATCCTCCTCATCGATCATCTCGACAACCCCGCCCCGCCGCAAGATCCCCCGCTGCTGGTGCGTCGTCGAGCACTGCACGAGAAAGTCGGCAAATACAAGCCGCGGGATCATGAGCACTAACACAAGTCAAGGCGCCGTCCCCCTTACACCCACTCCCGTCCCCCTTACACCCACTCACCCCACCCTCCTTTCAGCTCGACTCTCACCCCCGCCAATCTAAGCTGCTTTGATCAGCAGCGCACGTTCGCTAACCTTTGAGTTCACTCGTTTACTCCTAAACACAAGTCACTTGACCTAACCACTCGCCTTTGGCCCAACAACTCCGGAACTTAATAATGGGAATTCGTAGTGACAAGAGAGCGAGAGGACTCACGACGAACTGGAGATAGTCCCCGTGGAAACGCGCGCAGAGCCGGTTGGAGTGGCACCGGCGACTTTTATATATCGAATAGTGGTAACTAAAACCCTTGCGATCGTTAACCTTATGGTTCCGATGGAGGACGGCGCCTAATACGCTTGCTCCCTGCGGCGGCCCCGGCCGTCCCGGAGTGAGACGGTGCCTGCCCGCCTCCCGGGCTGGCCGGTTAGCACCCGGAAAGTCTGCGCTGGGATGGGGTTCGCTCGGTTGGGTAGAAAGCGACGGACGGGTCGATTATTCGTGGACCAAAACGTTCGCGGTCTGCGACGCGACGAGAAGAAGGAAGAGTTGTTCGCATCTTTACGGCGGCGGGACATCTTCGCGGCCACGTTGCAGGAGACGTGGCTCACCGGCAACGAGTCGCTCGAGCGACACGGCTACGTCGCTGTTTGTTCCGGTTTGGCAGCCTCCGAGCAGTCTTCCCGCGGCAGCCAGGGTGTGGCCGTGGTGCTGTCCCCTGCGGCGCAACAGGCGTGGCACGCGAGCGGCAGCACCGTTATCCGCGCATCTGCGCGAGTTGCGCTGCGACTCGATGTCCAGGACGATGACGATCGAGACCTCGGCCTCTTTGTCATGAGCGCTTACGCTCCAGTCGGAACCGCGCCTGACGAGAAATGGGACGCGTTCTTCGACGACATTGACCTTGCGCTTCAAGCGCGACGACCGGACGACATCCTCGTCCTGGGGATGGACGGGAACGCGGCTCTCGGCGTGCGCTCCAAGTACGTCGTCGACGGCCCCTGTGGGCCCTACGGGGCGCCGTCAACGACGCTGGCCGCCGTCTCCACACGTTCCTCGCAACACGGCGTCTGGCGTCGGTCGGCACGTTCTTCCGTAAGCGCGCCTACGCGTCGTGGCTGCACCCGCGCTCCTGGAAAACGTACCAGCTCGATCACATGATCTCACGGCGGCGCGACGTGCACCGGTTCGCTGATGTGGGTTTGACCAGCAGCCTCGTGGACTCGGACCACCGCGCTCTCAAGTGCATCCTGCGCGTCAAAGTCCGCCTCGCACGGCGCTCCTGGCACACGGCCCTCTTCGGCGCGCCTTGACTACGCTCCCCTGCGCTCAGAAAGCACGCGCTTCGGATTCCGGCGCCGGTGGTGCTCGAGTGCTCGACATCTTCGGATTGGGCCGTGGGTCACATGACAACGCGACCGACGACGCACCGACCGACGCCACGGACGAGATACCCGACGCCGACCAGGCCGACGCCGACCAGGGCTCGCCGTCCTCGCCGTACCCGCCCGCGCGGGCGGCGGCCTCGGCCTCTGACGCGCTGCCGAAGACCCGACGCCTCCGACCCGATGGTTTGAGGACGCGGCGGAAGAACCCNGGAGGCGATAAAACGGGCCGTTGGTCAGCTGAACTGCACCGCGCCCGGCGAATCGAGCCTTCGCGCCTCAATGTGACTTTCGACCCGAGCGCGGTACGTCCGACGCCACCTTCTCGCTCAAGCTAGCGCTGAAGAAGCGGCGTGAGCACGGTCAGGACTCGTGGGTACTGTTCATCGATTTCGTTAAGGCGTTCGACCGCGTCCCGCGAGAGCTTCTCTGGAGGTGCTCCTGAAGTTCGGCGTCCCGCCGAAGCTCGTCGCAGTCAGCATCAAGGGCCCACCGAATCCAGGTCCACTTCTCGGTCAGCGGTGTCGTCGCCTCGGTTGACTCGATCATCGGCGTCAAGCAGGGCGACGTCCTGGGCCCCGTCCTGTTCGTGCTGTTCATGGTGGCACTGACGACGTCGTTTCGACGACGCCATGGCCGCACCCCATGTGTCTACCGTACGCGGAAAGACTTTCAGATGCGCGGAAAGACTTTCAGATGACGAACCGGAGTTGGTCCGCTCGCGGCGACGAGTTTCCCTTCGATGAATCGGCGTACGCTGACGACGTTGCCTTTCTCTTCTGGGACCGCCACATCGCCGCCAGCGAGACACCGCGCCTCATCGAACACTGCGACGCCTGGGGCATGGAGGTGCATTGCGGCAACCGACACGCGAAAGCGGCGTCCAAAACGGAGATGCTGTTCGTCGCTCGCCCGGCACACCTGTACGGCGACCCAAAGTCGTTCGACGACACGAACCTCTCGGACATCGAGCTCGGGCGCGGCCGCTTCATACCGGTCGTCGACCAGTTTAAGTACCTCGGCTCGGTCCTCTCGCGCGACTGCCGCGACGACTCAGACGTCGACGCGCGGATCAAGAAGGCGTCTCAGGCCTTCGGTGCCTTGCGGGACTGCATCTTCGCCTCGAAGTCCGTCTCTGCTCGCGCCAAGCGCCTCGTCTATGTCTCGCTCGTCCTGGCCATCCTCCTTCACGGTGCGGAATCGTGGTGCCTCACCGAGGTCCTGTTCCGCCGGCTGCGGTGTTTCCACGCGCAGTGCGCCCGCGTCATGTGTCGTGTGACCCGGAAACACACCTGGTCCCACCACATCTCAACGGAGATCCTGCGGCGGCGCCTCGGCCTCGAGTCCATCGACGTCTACGTCACGCGCCGCCAGCTCCGCTGGGCCGGTCACGTCGCCCGCATGCCCTTCTCCCGACTCCCTCGCAAGATGCTCTCGTCTTGGGTCCGCTTCAAGCGCCCACCGGGGGCTCCGCAGATGACGTACGGGAGGTCGCTCGCCAAGGCACTCCGGAAATGCGACATCCCCTTCAACTCGTGGCACGACCTCGCACAAGACCGCGCGCAGTGGCGGTCCGCCATCCATGCAATTTCTTCCCAAGCTTCAACCCCAACTGTGCGATTTTTTTGCTCTGTGATCCTGGACCGGCTACTACCGGCCCAGCCTGGCTCCCATGCCCGGGAGAGGCCCGAAGTTAGTTATTTAGTTAATAGTGGTAACACATACGTCCTAGTTCAACGACATTGTGCGACTTTTCCATAACGAATAGTGGTAACACACACGCCCTAGTTCAACGACATTGTGGTCGACACGGCTAGCAAGTTAACGAACTTTGTTGATGCGACGCGACGACCGCGATGTGACTGACAACCACCCACACCCCCCCCTCTTAGCAGTCGACCTTTAAAGACAACCAACCCGTTGGTACCTGTTATTCTCAATATTTTTCGGGATTTTTTACACGAACCGCGGTGTGCGGCGAGCCGATGACACCCACTAGCCGTTCAAGGCTCGAAACGGCCCTCCATGGTCCCCTCTCGCACCCGTGAAAGCGCGAACGCGTTTCGTGAGGTTTTAGAGACGCGAGACTTGCGTCGAAATTAGGCACTTTTTTGGGGGTTCCGCGCGCACATCTCTTTTTCTTTCGAGAAAATTATACGAAGACCGCCTCAAAGCCACACAGGCCGCCAGACGCCGGAGCTTTTGTCGAGATGTAAGAGGGTTCCGTGTGGCCCTCCTGAACCACCAACCATCATGATATAGTAGGGCGGGCGGAGTCCATGACGTCTCGCGGCTGGGGGCGGTGTTGGGGGCGGTGTTGGAGGCTTGCAGCAAGGTTGCAGGGGACTCAGAGCCACTTGTCGCAGTGGAGGCGCGGTGCGCATGGCGATAGGCTTGTCGACCTTGGCCTTGCAGTCGAAGATGCCGAGGCTGTACGTCTTCTTTTACATTTTGTGCGGCGCGTTCTCATCGGTCTCTAAGTTCTCGATGTGGCCGGGGATGTTTGGCTGCGGTCCGCCACTTGGCCCGGTTGGCGTCAAGAGGACGCTGGCGGCACGAGCCGTCGATGGCTTCATGCTTCAGGAAGTTCCGGCAGTACCAGTTGTCCCACTTCCTGCCGTCCCAGAGGATGCCACCGGAGCCGTTGCGCTTCATCTTCCCAGAGTCATCGAGCTGGGCAAACTTCGGTGACCAGATGGTCTCGTTGACGGGCGCCTGCGCGTGCGCAATGACCAGCTCCTTATAGACTGGTTATTTCATCTCGCGAAGCTTGACGACGTTGCTCACCACCTTCGCCTCGGCATCCTTTAGGTAGCAAGCCATCCGACCCGAAATCTTCGACGCAGAGATGTTGTCGGCAACGTAGGTGTTGATCGCGCTCTCTTTTCACGCCACGTCTTCGCCGTACAGCCGGTTACGCTCATTGATGATCACGTTGAGCCCGCGCGTCGCACCCTTCGCCTAGAGTGGGGCCCAGTCTGTAGACGAAATCAATATCTAGTTCTGGCGTCAGGTCTCGAGTGGATCCTATGGCGCGGCCGGCGCCGGTGCTGGCCGGTGCTGGCGCTGGCATCCGTGCCGACGTTAGCTGCGCCTACGCCGTGATCGCCGTCACCGCGTCGTCCGACCCGCAAGGCTCTTGGACACGTCGTTAAACGGCGCTAGCTGCAACGTGCGCGTACTCGGGTCGCTCCTCAACGGCCTGTTTCAAGGCATTGGAGATCATCCCCCCGATGGCCATGACGCTAACTGCCACCGCACGGATGAGGAAGTGCTTCTCTTCCTTTGGGGGACCTCGCAGGGCGCATCGCATCGCGCTCTATGTGCACGTAGAATTTCCCCGCAAAGAAAAGTGACCTGAAAGTGCAGAGAAATCTGCTGCCTCTTACCCTTATCCGTCCGTTGAGAGCGTGATCTCTTCCTTACCCCTATTCCTCCTTTCTACACAATTAAATAGTCCTCTGATTTGTGCCTACGCTCATCATCATGGTCTAGCGCGCCCCGAGGTATGTAGCACGATACACTTTACCTTTCTCGTGTAGTTCTAGATGCCGCCTGTCGTGTTCTGAGGATATAGGAAACATACCTTTTCATTCCCCGAATTAAATGCTTCTAGACGTTCATGATGAGATGGGATGGTTTCCCAGGTGACTTACCACTGCTTGCTAATGCTCTGCAGGTTATGGGCCCAGGCGGGTCCCTGAGAAACCATGGGTTAAAACGTGCACGTAACCTATGGGTATTGGGTCGTTACCGCGCCGACTTAGCCTCGCCACGAAAACACACTTGCAAATACAACGCCATTACCATTGGGCTGTATATAATTTTGTTTTTGCACACGTGATCGTGCAACCTTGTGTGCACCTGTTCATAGCATCGTATTGTCATGTCAATGTCTATGTGTGTGTAATTGGCTAACCTGTACTCTTGCACACATGTTTTGGAATATTTTGGGTACGTCCACTCGTACATTCCATGGCAATGCACTTAACAAGCTCCTTGAGAGCACCAAAACTAACCAGCTGCCTGAGTGACTACGCTTAGCGACACTACTCTGGACTCGCAGCTTGCACAGTCGTCAAATAGACATCTTTCCATCGAAAACGATGAGTGTACATAGACACCGATAGACAGACCCCCTTCGAATGTCTAGACAGTGTCAACTGCGTGACTGAACCCACAGGTTCCCCCGTCAACTGCTATGGCAGAACACGCAGCACGAGCCGCACCCAAGGCGATCACAGGTGCGGATATATTGAAGCTCGAAGCTCCTGTAGTTGAGTTTCTTAACGATGGAAATCGATTTCAGCTTCAGACTCGCAAGGTATCCTTGCAAATCAAGCACGTTAAGCAATTGTTACGGTCCAGTTATGCCGATGCCTTCCTCGAGTACGACTCGTACGAAGCATATGCTCGGTCGTGCAAGGACCATGAGATCCTCCGGAATCAAATTCTCGATCGCGGTTTCCTGGAATGGAAGACCGACAGGGCTGCTGATCTCCGTTTAGCCGTTGATGAATTGCCCCCTGAATATCAGGAATGGCATTTCACCAACGAAGCTTCCCCCCACTTACCTGATGCAGAAGTAGCTCAGCTAGCTACTGTCTGTTACGACTATGAAGTCAAGGCATTACGTCCTGAAATCAATGCTCGTTTCTTAGAAGAGGAACGAATCTTAAATCGCGCGCACCCGAAGGCACTAGCTTTCGACACCCGTGTTCGTGCCCCTGTTACCATGTTTTCGTTAACTGCTGACTGGCACACTTCTCAGAATACGTATGCTACATTCTTGCATACTTACTTCAATCTTGAAAGTGTTGGAAAACCGGCACTTGCGGCCTGGCCCGCCATCAATGAGGTATACAACAAAAGTTATTTACCCGACAGGCTCGAGCTATTATGCTCATCGCCTTTAGTCACTACGAGTCTGTTACGACTACTGATGTGTCCTATTTGAAACAGCAATTTAACTCTGTTGTTTATAATCCTAACTGGTATGTCCATGTATTTATCGAAGCTGTCCTAGCATTTAGGCAAATCTCTTACCAACTTAACCAGGAAGAGACTGACCTTCAATTCGACTTTGGCACTCTTTGTAGAAAAATATATGAAGAGATACATCGGCATTATGCCGATAATACCAGCAACAACCGTTACGATCGTGGTTGGGTAGATTGGTGTTATATGTACGAAACCCGATCTTCATCTCGGCCTGTGCCAGAAGCTGAACGATTGTGTCACCCTACCAACCCTAGCTACATTTTAGAATACGCATTAGACCTTACAATGTAGTATCAAATGGGTCGAACAAAAGACGCTTAGAACGCCCTGTTTCTTGGCAACCCTATGTCGAAGGTTTATCATCTCAACCAAAGCCAAAGTTACTACTTACAAACACTTTGGACTCATCAGACAAAAGTCTGACTCAAACTGCTAACACACTCGCCTTCATCACTTCGCCCCAACCTGGTACATCTTCCACGTTTAATGCTAGACGCTTGCGTAACTCTAATGATGCTCGCCAGCCTTTCTCTCGCAGCGATTTATCGTATTATCGTCCTGGTGATTCTTACGTCACCAAGAAAACTGCCGGACAGTCCCATGACCGTCCAATTTACCCCCGCACTTTTGACAGGTCCTCTCGGTCTAACATGAAATTATTAGATCGAACAAACCACACCTTAAACACCCTGCGACAACAGTGTAGTGAACTTACGAAACATGTGACAGATAATGAACGGATCAGCCACAAAAGAATATCAACAAGTTATTTGAGACTCTATTACAATCAGCTGACATTCTGTCAACGACATCTACTGAGGACAACAGTAGTTTACTTCGTCTAAACGAACAGCTCATGTTTGCAGAAGACATCATTTATGATGTAGACGTTCATCTATCCTCGACCGAAAGTCGTTAAACTACGTGGAGCCACAACACCATACTGTTGTTACTGCTCCCACCCCAAAGGCAACTCCTCCTACTACAAACACACAGGGTAATCCTTCCAATACTGTGTCTAACCTCTTTGCCGCTTCCGCCATCTCGGCTTTACCACCAGCATTATTGTCCTCGCTATCTTCACAGGTCCAATCTGCCCTCAACCACCACAAGTCGAAACCAACAGGGATGCCGATCATACCGCTATCGTCATTTGATGAAAAGCACGGCATGGCTGATAAGGCTGACGAACCATCCACCACCTGTTCAACCGATCATTATTCCAACATGTTATTGCTGGAGGGCTTCTTCAGCCAGCCTCCACTAGCCCACATTCGGAAAACGCGCCTCACCAACGCATGAAGGTAAACGTGTCCCTCCACATTGCTCTTTTCTATATTTGACTCTTGTGCTACCATCTCATTGATGTCCACTGATTTTGCAATACCCAATCAAATTCCATTGGACTCAAATACGCGCCGATTGTTATTCAGGCGGCTACAGGACAACAACGGGCATCACATATGATGTTAACGTAACATTCCCCTACCAGATCATACAAGTTGGCTATGTTAAGATCGACTTCGCTTATGTCTTCACCCAGTGCATGACCGACATCTCGCTATCCTGAGCATGCTCGAGTGGAACCAGACGAACCTGACCACTGTGTTCAATGATCGAGCTCAGCCAAAGCTCAGCGCTGTCACGAGCCGCGTAGACAAAGATGTAGTATACCATCATGTGTGGTACCTGCTCTTCCTTGTCTCACTTACAACATCGCGCGCGACAAGCGGCTGGAACTTCGCTCTCTCGCATTTCCCCTCAAGCGATATGGAAACAGGGATCTACGGCATACTACCTACTCCAAGAGGTTTCCAGATCGCCCGTGGATTCGCCCTTTGGTTCTCAATCTTCGGAAACAGAACAAATTTTTCAGCAAAACACGCAGCCATTAACCTGACTACTCACACGCCCAGTGTTTCTCACAAAGAGTCCAATCTCCGCAAACCTCCTGTCATGTTACTTTGTTCTGGCTTGTCAAATCCGGCGTTCCTGTCTCAAGCCACTAATGACTTAGGCTTAAATATCAATGTAAGTTGTTGTTGAGTCCGATGATACGCTTGTTCGTATGTTACGCCACCGTTTTCCTACTGTACTATTATTTGAATCTCCCCGCCTTTATTAACCACCTTCACCTAATCTCACCAGAGGAAAGGCGCACATTCTATTGTGCTGTAATTGAGATCCCTCCCTGCACAACAGGAATTTACTAAACAGCAGAAGACAGAAGACTTACACATCTGCTGGACGACTCCTTTTCGACAGCGTGTCTGTCATCAAGCTACTCCAGCCCTTGGTACTACTGGCTGAGATGACGCCTCCGCATGGTACTGTCATCAAGACCATCACAGTGGCCAACCTTATCCACTACAGCGACTGGTCGTATGTTGTTGATAGGTCCGACCTACCTCTGTGGCGACTACCAATCTAGAGAAGGATGGATATGCATTGCACGCAGGTATTCTACTGGACCAATTAAACTATTGTCGTGGCCCATCATCCATCCACGCCCCTTCCTAAAGATCGTGGATGATCAACTTCGCATTCCCAAAGCGCCGTTGGCTACCTAACCATCAAGACTGGATCCGGTGTTCCCGATCCTCCATATATGCCGTTCCTAAAACTTTACTCTCTCGCGGGTTTTGCTGCTCAGCACTATGGCTGACCTTAAATCCCTTATGTGTGTTACTGTTGCCTTCACTCTCACAACGAACGCGAACAACGCACCCTGTTCAATCCGAGTGTACGCACTCACTCTGTTCAATCCGAGTGTACTTTTCATCAGTTGGCTTTAAAGCTCCTCTGTGGAGCACGCCCAATGCAACACATCATCCTTGCCGCGTCAAGGTTTTTGCATGCTATATAATTTGCCAACTTACACTGACTGCCATGCGTGTCCTATTAAACGTTTTTTAAACTACAACCGTCACTGATTTGCTAACACGCATCGACATCACACAACACCATACTGGTGGCTGCCCACTCTGACGGCAACCTCACCATAGACGCCACCACCAAACAGCCCAAACTCCCATCAAAGCGACGGACACCGTTCACTGCTTCCGACATCCCCCGCGACCGGGACAGGTCCATATATTTGGAGCCGTTTATGGGTTACTTGTGGATAGTCCAAGCCCTTACCCTGATCGCCGACAACGGTTGCGATGGAGGACGGTGCCTCATGAATCCTGAGCCTTGCGAGGGCATCCGCTCCCGGCGTAGGTTGGCACCTATTCGCCTCCCGGGCGGGCCGGTTGGCAGCCGGAACGTTCGCAGTGGGACGGGGTATGGCCCGGGGGCGAATACGGAAGGTTATCGACGAGTTGGTTGTCAGTCACATCGCGGTCTCCTCGTCGCATGGCGACAAGCGATGGTCACTCTCCGCCGACCGACCTTTCGGCGCTCCTCGTCTGAGCCCGTGATTCCGGGCTGGCTCCTGTCGGTCCGGCCTGGCTCCATGCTCGGGAGGGTCTGAAGTTAGTTAGTTAGTAGTCCAAGCCCTTCCCAAGTTGGCTCCGCTGCCACCTATGGCACCGCCATACAAAACTTGTCAGATGCTCTCTTGTGATGCCTGGCTGCCTTACCTACAAGGCCACCGACAACTCTTTCGATTACACGGATTCTCTTTTTGCTCTGGAAGATCACCACTTATCTCGTAGTCGTATATAGGGTACCTTCGTGGAAGTGACCGCAAACTCGGCTCTAAAATTCACTCAATGCTTGCTCCATTGCCAACCGTAGGCCAATATTATTTTACTCGACCCTCGCAACGGGAAATTACGCTACCCCACTCGACCGGAGTTGATTCGTGCTAACAACCACCAAACAACAGGATATCTTCCTCTTGTCTCTACGCCATGACCTTTGCTGTGACATGCTCAGCAGTCTGCCTGCCGGTACGTACAGCATCGTATGGCACCGGCGCTCCTCGTTGCCGATATTAAATCCCTTATGTTGGACCCTACCTTCCATAGCTGCCGTGACTAAGAAATCCTATGTATCCAATTTCATGACCATTGAATCAAGCTCACCACGTAGCACATATACCTTGCCTTTGGCACAAGCTTTATGATGTCTATTTCCAGCAACTGCTGACCGAAATGTCGTTAAACTATATATCGTCGTCCTACGAAGATACTCTCGTACTCGTGATGATGAGGATGCACCTCAAGTGACCCTGCTGCGCACCAGGATGACGACGCACCGCCGCTTCCACCTTGACACCGAACTCAAGTTCGATGTTCGGCGCAAACGGCATTCCCGCTCATCAATTCCTAAAGTCCCTACACGGATCCACTATCTCAATGCCAAAGAACGTGCCAATCGCTTTCCACCGGGTGCATCACTGCCCCGACAACGTGCTGCCAAGGCCCCCACGTACTTGCTCGCCCTGGATTCTCTGCTTCTGACATACCATCGCGACTTATGCACCGACTGCATCGCACACAACAAGCGCCACCCACAAGCATTTCAATGCGACCAAGCCTTCTTTGAGCAAACTCACAAAGCCGGCGAAGTCTGGGCGTGCGACGGCGGCTATGTGACCATCCCATCCGAATGGGGAGGCTTCACACATATCATCTTCTTCAAGGAACTCATCAAATTTCTCTTTGTGTACACACGCACCACCAACGCCACGGGTTCACTCAAGCTCTGGATTTTGTGTATGACTGTCGTACACAACTCAACGTGCACATGCGCACCACTCGCTCCGTCAAAGCCCTTCAGCCAGCACATTACCTCCCCGTACCGCGTCGATAAGGGCATTCAACTCATCGCCTTCCCGCCGTACATGCACCACTTTAACTTTGAAGTTGAGTCTGCCATCGGTTTCATCGCCTCCGCCTCCTCAACTCGCCTTCGTTCTCTCCTTAATGCTCACTATCGTGGCGCCAAGATCGTGGAACCAGCCATCATGTTCCCATGGGCGGTGATACACACTTCAAAGCTATACCCTCCCGAACGCCACGCTCGAGCGCATTCATCATGCTATCTGAGTCCGCAACAGCTACTCTACAACCAACTCAACACCCAACACATGACGGCTCAAGATTTTGGCGCTGAATGTTACCTCTTATTGGAGCCCCATGAACACCACAAGTGGGAACCGTGCCGCCGCAAATATCGTATCTCTGTTGCGCCAACGCGCAAAACCGCTCGTCTCCCCACGCGTCGACCATCTCGCTGACGTCGTCCTCAACCCTGAAAACGGACAAATGTGTTTCGTCAAGCTGCAATTCCTCTACATGTTCAGCATCCTACTCCTGATCCTGAACTAGCTCCTCCGCTTCACGCTCCTCCCGCGCCTTTCTCGCTCACACCACACACCGCTATCCAAGACCATGTCATTCAGAGGGGGACAAGGACTCCTCATACTCAGAGGGGGCACTCCCCACCTCCTTCAGCTCCTTCTTCGTCCCCTACTCCTGCCTCTTCTCCCTCTTCTGACGCTCTCGCCGACGAATCTGGCTCTATGTCACCGCCGCCCTTGCTTCCTTCTTACAAAGACCTTTTTGCACAAGATGACCTCATTCTTGTCCCAGGTTCCAAACAGCCTAACACTCGCAAGGCCACTTCTATGAAAACTATCCGAGCCCGGTTACAAGCGTCTACTATTGGTGCTTACAAAGCCGCTGGTGGCAAGCTCGCCGATTTCCGCTGGGATCTTCGCCACCACTTTCTTACGTTCAAGTCTCCCGCCCTCTCCGCCCTTCATCTCCGTGGTGGTATCCTCTGGTCTGCTATCTGCTCAGAGGGGGAACATGCGTTGTTAGCTCGTCTTCTTCTCCCGTTGCGCACTGACTTACTTGCCCGCTACCCGCACGTCGATGGTTACTTCGCCCACGCCAAGTGCGCATCCAGCATCCCAGCTGCAACCTTTTTAACTGCTGATGGTTCACCTACGTGCCCTATTCCTCAGCCCCTTTTATCTGCGTTCACTGAACACGCTGCTGCCTTCGGCACTTCTTCCTTACAATATGCACTTACGTACCTGGCGCCGACCAGCTTATTGATCACAACTCATCCGAGTTTGGCGCTACTTCTGCATCTCTGGCTGACTTGGAGGAATACCTTCTGGTCTCTACAGAGTTTATCACCCAGGTCTTACGTACCGACCCTACTATCCATATCCAACTGGAATCTGCCCCTACTACTCCTACTGACGCTGTTTCCGCTTATCCCGAAGTTGCGCACACTGCCTCGACCGCAACGTCGCTAAACTATAATTCACCAGCCATTGTTGGTCCTGACGAATATAAGGTCCAAGAAGCGGACGTTTCCATTGACGAATATAAACTTAAGTGCCTCCACGGTTTGTCGCCTGAAAACAGGCACGCCTACCTCAAGGCCATCGCCAAGGAACTCCACGACATTATCCGCTTTGGCTGCTTCAAACTTTCCTTACCCGACGGTGTCTCTCGTCCTATTGACAGCAAGATGGTGCTGAAGATTAAAACAGACTCTGCAGGCAAATACGTTAAGCACAAGGCTCGCCTCGTACTACGTGGCTTCCTAGCATCTCTTGGCGCCGATTTCTTTGGTACCTTCAGCCCCATGGCCACCATGACCGCAATCCGGGTACTACTAGCTATTGCAGCATACAAGCAATTGCCTGTCTACCATGCAGACGTCCCGAACGCCTTCGTTCAGTCTGACATCGATGCCAATGTCTATGTTCAGTTACCAGACGGCATCAAGCTTATCGACCCCGATGACGCTAAGTACAAGGGCCGACGTCTACCGAAACTGCTGAAGTCACTTTATGGACTTCGGCAATCACCATCCCTTGGAACAAAGAGATAGACGGCTTCTTCCGTAGCCTTGGCTACAAACGCCTGCATTCGGACTCTTGCCTATATGCTCGAGTATCCGCACATGCTAAGTTCGTCGTATGCAGTCTGTCTGTAGACGACATTGTTATTGTGTCCAATGACGACCCTCTTCGTACTGAATTACAGGATGCCCTCCACAAACGGTATGCTGTAGAGCAGTTTGAACCTGTCCATACCCTCCTAGGCATGCGTGTGTGTCGCACATCTGACGGTTCCATTTCTCTGGATGTGCAAGCCAAGCTGGATGAACTCTTCGCTGATCACCCAGTCTTGCAGCAACTGACCCCGCTTAAATATCCTATGTCATCGTCCTTCAAGTATAAAGATGGCACTCCCAGCTCTGAAACAGAGTTGTACATCAATTCGCACTTTGCCACCCTCCTTGGCAAGCTGGTGTTCATGCAAGTTGCCTGCAGACCTGACTTCTCGCAAGCCTTGGGCAGATGTTCGCGTGGTATGCATGCACCTACGTATGTTCACGTCCAAATGCTAGAGCATTTGCTTCGCTACCTCAAGAAGCCGGAAAACCGCTCACTTCGCCTCTGGTTCCATCCTAAAGGTAATGCCATTGAAGCTCACCTTCGCACTGTCTCCGCTAATCGAATTGATCTATCCACTGTGGTCGACTACCAACCGCAGGATGTATCTACTGGACAGTTTGACCCCTTAGTTGCCATGGTTGACGCTGACAATGCCCCTTCCTTAGCACAGGAAGATAGGAAATCTACCACCGGGTTTGTCTTCTATCTTTTCAACTGCCTTATTGGTTGGAAAAGCAAACTTCAACCGATTGTCTCCTGCTCAACTCACGAAGCTGAGTTGATTGCCCTCAGTATTTGTGCTGATGAAGCTGTTTGGCTACGCAAGCTGCTGTTGGAACTCTCCTTTGTCGTCAACCCCACCTTCTACGTCAACAATGCTAATGGTGAGAACACCGCTGATCATGTCGACTTCGATGACAATGACAACCCAATTGCTGAAGATATGCGCTTCATCAGAAGCCTACCTCTCTTGTCTGACAATGCTGCCGCTGTTCACACCTCTAATAACCCAGATGGGTCCTCTCGATCCAAGGCACTGTCGACCAGATGGTTTAAAATCCGTGAGTACATCTCGCTACAGAAAATACGAGTCCATCATGTTCCCGGCAAGCTGAACGTGGCGGATGGTTTTACAAAGCCACTTGCTGCTGAGTTCTCCACTTTTCGTTCTCTACTCGGTATGCATCATGCTTCTGACGACAAGCCTTTACAGGATTGAAGATGCCTAACTCTAGTGTCCGGAACGTCGTTAAACTAGCCCTGGCCTTACCTTCTTTTACCACAAATTTTTTGTACGCGGGCGAGTGTTGTTCATGTCTTCTCTTGACACTCCCGTGGCCGTGGCATCTCACTAGTCGGTTGAAGGACAGTCCTTTCTCGCTCTCCACGGCCGAACTTTCCCCCAGGTTGTCGCAGAAGCAACGAACCATGACTGCTACAACTGCAACCACACTGGCTGCTGCGTTTGCACCGACACTAGCCGTGCATATCTCACCTCAGTCGCTGACGACGTTCCAGGACGGCCTCAGTATTGACTATGCTGCTTACAAGCGAGGAATCTCTCTCCTTGAGAACTTCCGTGTCCCTGTCACCCCATTTCTCTCTTCTTTTATGCGAGTGGAACGCACACTGACCTATGAGTCTACTGACTTTTCATTGTTTGTAGACCTGACCACATTCATGTCCATGCGCTTACCCATTACTATACTTTGGGAGGCTGCTCCTGCTCTTGCTTCTATTGGCTGCTACAGATGCCCCAAACGCGAACGCTTCATTTTGTCGCTTTCCTTTTTTTACGCAGTGCCTCAACGATCGTGGACAACCGACTTTTCTAGTCTCGACCACGTGCAGTTCCAACCGACTTTCCTAGTCTCGACCACGTGCAGTTCCAAGGCACAAACACCTCGTGAACTCCCCACTGAAGTGTCGAGTCACCTAAACACGGACGACCATAAGAAGAATGGTCACATCCCCATTATCACAACACCGATCAGTTTACTTGTGACTCGTGTTCGAACACAGAGTCGCACAGCTCAGGCTATACAAGCCATCCATTCAGCATTTGATTACTACTGTTGCTCGATCGCGTGTACAACATCTTAACAACTACGCATCATCCTCTGATGATACAGAACCGCTATCACTCCGGGATGTAACGTTCGGCCACACTTATGTTCAGGCAGAACATTAAGGCTTCCTGCACTCCTTTTTTTAACGTTGACCGAAACGTCGTTAAACTACTCACACTCCACGCTAGACGCTACTCTGGAGATATCTTCACCACCGTTACCTACGCCTTCTGCTTCGCTTGCTGATTCCGACTTCTTGTGCCAAGAAGTCGACCAACTCCAGGAAACTCTTCGAATCTATATTACGGAGGCTGCCATTGCTTCAATCACCTCCCTGGAGAACCGGCTCTTCCCTCCTACAGCCAACACCCACGTGTTACTTATACACTGTACAAGATCACAGAGCTGTTGTCTCGCTTAACACTCACCGCTCATGATCAACATGTTACCAACCACTCCTCCCCGGACGATCACCTCCTTCATCTACGTGACAAGTTGCTCTCATGCTTCAGAGCATTCCGTCCGCTCTCATGTGAATCTGAAGACTCTCCTATCTTCGTTCGCCAAGTCCAACCTTTTTTTTTGGAAAACCAACTGGACACCTTTCAACTAGATTCTCTGTCGCCATCCATACTGAATGCTCTACTTGCACTCACCCTTCTCTCGGCACCACATCATTCAGCTATTGGTGTTCACCACCTTACAGCAGAAGCTGACGATGATTGATAATCCTAACACACTGTCTGTTGTTTCTGTGTTTCTTAATGTTCTGTTCAAAAGGGTCAAATCGACTCTCAGCTCCACCAAGTCCAAGTCCAAGTCCTAAGACCCGTATATACTCTTGATGCTTCGTACGTGACCTCTGTGACCATCAAGACTGTATTCCCTCTTTTTTCTTCATCATCATCTTTCTCAAGAGATGCTCTACAGTCGCACCTTGCGCTTAAGACATCTCGAGGGGGTGCAGAGAAATCTGCTGCCTCTTACCCTTATCCGTCCGCTGAGAGCGTGATCTCTTCCTTACCCTTCTTCTTCCTTTCTACACAATCAAATAGTCCTCTGATTTGTGCCTACGCTCATCATCATGGTCTAGCGCGTCCCGAGGTATGTAGCACTATACACTTTACCTTTCTCGTGTAGTTCTAGATGCCGCCTGTCGTGTTCTGAGGATATAGGGAACATACCTTTTCATTCCCCGAATTAAATACTTCCAGACGTTCATGATGAGACGGGATGGTTTCCCAGGTGACTTGGTCTTGAGAATAACTAGCGTTGGGAATTCACTGGGCTCACTTCACTAGGTTCACTGAATTTGGTTCACTTCACTCCACTTCACTTCACTCCACTTCACTTCACTTCACTTCACCTTCACCGCAAATTTTCGTCCGAAGTCCAATGTTCACTTCACGTTCATTCACTTCGGCTGACGGCCTGACCCTGACCCCGTCTGATGAGCGAAGTCGAGCCGCGCTACCTGGAGGTGGAGGATAGTGCTGATGATGAGGAGGAATACGCGGAACAGAAGGAGGAGCACAAGAACGAGCTTGCGACGTCGATGTTGTGACGTGGAACACACCCGGCAAAAGTGGACGATCGACCAGGTTTTTCCAAGGTGTGGGACTGCGTGCGTCGACCGAAGGAAAATCATCCTGACCGCGTTGACCAGTGGGAAGGCGACGACGCATGTGTGTATCCGGTGCTGGGAGCGCTGAAGGTGACGAGAGACTTCAAGAAAGGCACATGGCAGACGACCAAGCCTCTTGCCCACTTCAAGGCTGCGCATCCGGAGGACGAGCTGGGACGTCGACAGCTCACCAAGAAACAGAAGGCAGACCAAGAAAAGGAGGGCGTTATGACGACCGTGGGCGTTGTGTCAGCCTCGAAGGGTATATCGGATATTACGAGATACTTCATGGCCACGCCCAGCCAGGCAAAGCACTCTTCCCTGATGGCGTTCTCGGCTCGGCACTACGTGTACACGTCGCAGCGGATTTCCAAGCGCACCTTTGACGACGAAGATCATCAGCCTAATTGAGGCGTATTACCGCGGCGGTGGCGGGAAAGGCAAGTGCCCGTTCATGACTCGAAAGGCGCTGTTTGAATGGGCGGACGCTGAATATCGTTGCTTTGTTCGAATCTTGAAGCACGTCGTTACGGAGTGTTATGAAGCGGCTTTCGGCAATCCATTCGCCCAGGTGCTGCATGGACGGCGGGAAACTCAAGGATAAGTTCAAGCGACAGGCCATTGGCCTATCCTTCATCTGGCCCGATTGGAGTGGCGTTGAGACGGTGTGCGTGGGCCTCGTTCCAGCTGACGACGGAGCCGATTCCGGCACGGCTTCTCTGCTCTGTTCTGTGGTCGCGGAGCGTGCGGGAATCGATATCGATTTGGCGGCCGCAACCATTGTTCAAGACCGGGCTGCAATTGGTGTCGCCGAAGAATTTTTTGTTGAGGTCGAAGCGTGTGACATGCATGATATCTCGAAAATCTCGGCAGCGGCATGTGGCGACTTGACACGACCCAGAGGCAAGCAGGTGGTCAGTCAATTCCCAGCTGGCCAGGAGAAGCTGAACAGTGCCCACGATGGAGCCAAGTTCTTTTCTTACGGCACACGTTTGAAGGATCTGCATGCGCTTTTGCCATTAAAGCCGGGGAAATCGCCGAAGCTCTAGCTCAAGCTCGACCTCAATAAGACGAGGTTCCGGGCGCGATACCAACTTATTCGTTCCTTGCTGCGTATGCACCACGTGCTCAAACTGTACGCGGCCACCAACATTGGACTCCCCTGGACAATCAGTGATGAGCAATGGGTGGCGTTGGCTGAATTCGAGGCGATTTTTGCTATAGCGGATGCGGCCGTTGTTTTCGTGCAACATGAACACTTATACATGGGGGCGTGCGCCGCATTGATCAAGCACAACATGATCGAGTCTCTACGAGCTGGGACGCTAGACGTCATTGATCTCCCGAACATAACTGCGAAATCCATGCCACGTAAGACTGTCGATGTTGACGACCTCAGCGAGACCGGCAAAATCCGTCTCGAGCGGGCTATTCTCGAATGTGAGCGTCGGTTTTGCGGGAATAATGAAAACTACGTGCGTCACTTCGACTACAAATTCAACGATCGCGAGCTGATTGCCTTCCTTCTTGACTTTCGGACTATCAACTGCCGGCGCCTGTCGTCCAATCATAGAGCTCAGGCCAGGAGTTGCTCAAGGGAGAATATGTGATTTACGCACGGACTGCATTCCACCACGAAAAGGCAAAGACTTCCTCCGAGCCTGCGCCTGCCCGCAGTCTCTTGGCGGCACTCGACGCACCCGACGCTTGGGACGACATTAGTGGCGACATGCCTTCTTTTGCTATGCCTGAGAACCAGATGCCCGATTTCAATGTGGAGTTTGAACAGGTCTTCACTCAATGGATGAGGCTGTGGAGATCACTCAACTGGAAAGAGCATTATCCTGAACTTGAGAAGAAGGATGAAGTCGGCTTCACAGATCTGGCTGTGCTCGACGTTGGAAAGCTGTATCGACCGCTCACCAAGGAGCAGTATGGGTTCCTTCCGGATATGGCGAGAGCCTCTAAGGGTTCAATTGGTACACATGGCGCGCAGAGCTACTGTGAGCGCTGCCTGAGCATTGGAAATCTTGTCCAGACTGAAGGAAACACGTTGCTCAGCGCGGACGAGACGGACAATGCTGCCCTACTGCGCATGAACAAGAATTTCATTGCGGCGGCCCGGATTAAGTACAGGGACCTCGCCGAGACCGAGTTCAAAAACGCCGAGAGCACCATCCCCGAAGACTCTTCGGAGATGGAGGTTGATGAGGAAGAACCAGACGAAGATACCGAGGTCGTTCACATCGCCTAAAGTAAGAAACACGGATCCCCATCCACGGTAACTCCTCCTTCGCCCCGAAACGCGAATGAGTCTAAGAGCACCAGACCTAGCTAAGAGCGCGCGGGGGGCACGGAACTGACGGGGCGCGGCAGGGACCGGCGCTGGCGTAAAAAAAAAAAAAAAAGTGGCGTTCACTTCACAAAGGTTCACGATGGCCACGTAGGGTGACGTGTTTACTTCAAATCACTTCACCAGCCACGCAACACGGTTCACGTTCACTTCCTGAAGTGAATTCCAAACGCTGAGAATAATAGCTATCGTTCGATCTACCGCCCCCCCCCGGCCACAACCCGTCCCAACGCTGACGTTCACGTTCGGCTGCGAAACCGCAAGAAACAGAGCCGGCACCAAGCGGCTGAAGATCAGTGCAGCGAGAGACAATGCAAAACATAAAGATAGACTCCCCCACCGCTGCGACACAATCATCTGCAGCGAGACAATGAAAAAAATAAAAGCGGACAATGAAAGTAAATTTAGGCTCCCCCATCGGGAATCGAACCCGAGCCGCCCGCGAACCGCTTTCGGATGACAGGCGGGAATACTGACCACTATACTATGGAGGATTTCACAGTACTCGAGCGCACATGGCTCGCATGTTCGACGGTGTGAAGGCCCATATCGCTCCGTTTCTCGCAGGCCAACGTTCCTTTGAACACGTTTGCTCTCAATACTTTATAAATATACAAAAAAGTCTAATAAGAGAGTGTGATAGTTGTTCAAAAAACGAATGTGAATCGGTCTTGTTTAACTTGTAGTAGGGATATTGGATAGGTGATGTCATATAGGGTCGGATAAGAAAACGAGACTAGCCCGCGCCGCAACGACGGGTCCTACAACGCGTGGGCTTTTTCCTTTTTTTGCGTGAGGGGACGAAAGGATGCCGACTTCACTATGGGGACTAGTTCCATCGCGACGATCTCGCGGCGTGGCGGCACATACTGCTTGAGTACAAATGAACATAGCTCAGCGATCCGTTGAGTATGTCTTAGTACAAACTGAAACATAGTTAACGGCTCGTACGAACTTTCTTATCCAACCCTATAAGTTGTAGTCGTGAGTGTTGTGATCGAGCGGCGTGTCACAATCCACCTGCAACTGGGCATCTCTCATCAACCCTCTGTCGACAGCCACAGTGGCGACCTAGTAAAAAGCCGTAGGACTAGCTCGCTCACCCCGGCGGCAAAAACGGAATCTGTCTGGATGTTTTCCGCTCGGGACTCTTAGCACTCAACCGTGGTGCTACGCAAGGGTACTTAGTTCTCTTACTAATCGGGCGCACTGCTACAATAGAGTGGGTGGCCGAAAGAGGGAAAAGTCGTTGTCGTAGATGAGGCGGAGGGATGCGTAGGCGCCGAGCAAGGGGCCGATGATCCAGATGCCGTTGGAGAGGCCCACAAAGAGCGAGGTCTCGAGGGTCGTTTTACCCACATACCGCTTGTTCCAGAGGAAGGAGGCGAAGTAGACGAGGGTCCCATAGAGTTCTTGGTAGAAGACAAGGAGCGAGAGGATGCCGAGGGCCCGCGGGGGAATAATGGGGTAGATGGTGCCGAAGACCCAGAGCAACGAGGGCAGGAGCGTGGTGTGGCCGTTGCCGATGTCGATCCAAAAGCCCCAGGTCGAAGAGTCCGCGTACTGCGGGTCGTAGAGAGCGTACGTTGACCAAATACGACTCCAGTGACGTGGCGAGAGCGTGGCGGGGGCGACCACGAGGGCCCGGACCGCCTTCCAGCGGCCGGCGGGGGTGTCTGGTGTTTTGGCACGAAGCACATCCGCGTCGCGCGCGACCGTCGTAGCGTTGTAGCAGAGGGCGAGCTCCCAGAGGCAGATGAGGAGGTTGAGCGCGCAGAAAAAGACGAGGGACGTCTGGAGCAGGCCCGGGGCCTCGCCGTGCGACGCGTAGTGGAGGACGCAGGGCGCGACCGTCGTCGCCACGACAAAGGTGACGACGACGTGGCCGCAGTTCATTATTATTTCCTTGAGAGATGCGTTCCGTTGGTACCGGCACATGGGCGTGCAAGGATTATGGAGCCTGCTCGCGCCAATCGGGCGTCGCATCTCGATCGAGAGCCTCGAGCACACGACGCTCGCGATCGATGTGTCGATCTGGCTGACGCAGTTCTTGAAGGCGATGCGGACGGACGAGGGCGAGCCAGTGCGCAACGCGCACCTCATCGGCACTTTGCGACGCGTTGTCAAACTGCTTTTCAACGGCATCCGGCCCGTCTTCGTCTTCGACGGCGGCGTGCCCGCTGCCAAGGCCCGCCTCATCCGTAAGCGGCAGCTCCGCCGCGAGCAGAACCAAGACGAAGCAAAGGTCTTAGCGCGCAAGCTCCTCGTCGCGAGACTAAAGAAAGTCGAGAAGAAAACCGAGCACTTCGACCCGGGCCAGCAGCGAACGGGCCGTCCCGCGGGCGAGGAGGACGACGAGGAGGTGGCCTGGGAGGCCTCCGATTCGGAGGAAGAGGAGGAGGAGGAGCTCGCGGTCGCCGGCGACGTGGACGCCGCCGCCCTCGCCGCGCTTCCCTCGGGTCTGCGCAAGGAGGCCGTCGAGGCCGCGCTCCGCTCGCAGCGCGTCGCCGCGCGCCGCACCTTCGTCCCCCTCGCCGCCGATGCCGAGGCCTACAGCGCGGCCCAGCTCTCCAGCTTTCTCAAATCGGCCGCCTTCCGCAAGACGATCGAGGTCGCGCAGCGTCGAGCCGAATCGGACGACGTCGACCGCCGAGTCCACTCTGACGCGGCGCGACGCTTCCTCATGCTGCGCGACGAGCCCGGCGGCCCCAAGGGTGGCGCGCGCGCTCGCATGGAGCGATTCCTCGCCAACAACAGAGCCTGGCTCAGCGAAGACGACGACGACGACGACGACGACGACGTTCCGGTCGCGGCGCGTACGGACGGCGAACGTAGCTTTGTTCAACGCGAGGAAGGTGGCTCCTTGCGAGATGATGACTCCGTTCGCGACGCTCAAGGAGGCGGCAAATTCGTTGTCCAAGACGACGACGACGACGACATGGTTTTCTCTAGCAACCGTCGAGACGACGACGGTGGATGCGCGCGGGTTGCTGCTGCTTCCGACGAGGGTGGCTTTTTTCGCGAGGAGGTGGGTATCAAGATGCGAGACGACGACGAAGCTGCTGATATTGAGGGTGGCTTTCTTCGAGAAGAAGACACTGCTCGCGAGGAGGAGGGCGGCTTTCTTCGAGAAGAAGACAACGCCGCTCGCGAGGAGGAGGGCGTTTTTTTTGCAGCGGATAACGAGGGCGGGGCGGAGGAACGTCGCGTCGTCGCGTCCGAGGACGAGGAGTGCGCGGCATGGGAGGACGGAGACGCGGCGGTCGAGGTGGGCGACATCGAACTCGAGCTCAAGTGTACGGACGCGGAGGAGGAGTTTCGAGCGGAGCTCGACGCGGCGTTCGGCGCGAAAGTGCGGGAGGCGAGACGAGTCGCGTCGACGTTGCCATCGAAGGACGTATCATCTCCAAAGGAACGCGTCGCGGAAAGGAGAGACCACATCGAGGAACGAAACTCGGCGGCGATCGCTGCCGCGCTCCAGACGGCAGATCGGATGGCTGGGTGGGCTGGCCGGGCGTTTCGTCGTGCCTTCTCGGATTTGGGAGGCGAGTCGCCCGCGGTCGTCCGCGAGGAGCCAGAGAGAAGTCGAGTGGTGGACGAAGGCGACGCGAAGGCCAAAGAAGAAGAAGAAGAAGAAAACGGGAGCGTCGCAGCCGAGGAGAGCATGGCTCCGGAAGAAAAAGAGGACGAAACGACGGAAGAGAGCGGATCGATGGCCGCGCATCGCGCGGCGGCCGAGGAGCGAGGATTCTACAAAGTGTGCCCGGACTTTGACGAGCAGCTCGCGCACGCGCTGGCGAACAGCGAGGACTGCGACCTCGACGGGCTCCGGGAGACGATCTCGATCGTGGTCGACGAGGTGGAACGGTCGGCGCTCGAGTACGTGCTGTCGACGGTGCTCGCGAAGCGCG
Organism: Chrysophaeum taylorii; assembly: GCA_029834535.1. Taxonomy (NCBI): domain Eukaryota; class Pelagophyceae; order Pelagomonadales; family Pelagomonadaceae; genus Chrysophaeum; species Chrysophaeum taylorii. The sequence continues at coordinate 27,813 of JAQMWT010000208.1, forward strand.
CGGCCGCTCGGGGATTTCCGGTGGAGTTCTACGAGGCGTATCCTAAATTCGACGAGGACCTGGATTTCGCAACGAAAAACGCCGCCGATTGCGACGTCGCGGGTCTGCGAGCCGCTCCGGTCAAGTCGGAGGTCGAGGGCCGCGCGAGGGAGTTCATCGTCTCGGCCGTCGAGGCGCGCAAGGTTCCCGACGAAGAAGAGGTTCGCGAGCTGCGTCGCGAGATGAATCGGCGGCAGCGGGACGGCGAGCACGTGACGAACGAGATGCGAGAAGAGGTCATGACGCTCCTCGAGATGCTGGGCGTGCCCTACATGGAGGCGCCGATGGAGGCCGAGGCCCAGTGCGCGTACCTCGAGAACGAGGGCGTGGTCGAGGGCGTGGTGACGGACGACAGCGACGCTTTCGTGTTTGGCGCGCAGCGCGTCTACAAGAACATATTCGAGGACCGCAAGTTCGTGGCGGCGTACTACGCGTCCGACGCCCGGGCCGAAGAACGGCTCGACCGGACGGACTTCGTCGCTCTAGCGCTGTTGTTGGGGGGCGACTACTGCGCGGGCGTCAAGGGGGTAGGCATCGTGAACGCGATGGAGGTGCTGCGTGCCTTCAAGCGTGGCGGCGACGAGCTGGCGACGACGGCACTCTCGCGCTTCCACGGGTGGCTCGAGGGCACGCTCGAAGAGGTCGACGCGGCGATCGAACGCTTTGCCTCCAAGCACAAGACGGCCCGCGTGCGATGGGAGCCGCCCGCGGGCTTTCCGAGTCGCGAGGCCGAGAAGGCCTACACGCAGCCTCGGATCTCGGACCTCGACGCGATCCGCGCGTCGCGGTCGACGACGAAAAATCGCGGCCTCTTCGACGACGACGACGACGAAAAAATTGACGCGCGCGTCTTTCGCTGGCGGCGTCCCGACGGCGAGCGGCTGCGAACGTGGTGTGCCGAAACCCTGGGCTGGCTCCCGGACACGATCGAGAAAGAGGTGGGACCCATGTTGGACCGCGTCGCGGAGCGCGCGGGCAAGCCGCGGACGCGTCGCCTCGACGCGTACTACGAGACCTACCACAGCAACAGCCGCTTCGCGACCGTCCGCTCGAAGCGCCTCGCGGACGCCCTCGGCATGGAACCGGCCGACGAGAGCAAGCGTCTCCGAAAGAAGGGGAGGAGGAGGAACAACAACAACAACAAAATGCAGGAAGACTTTAGCTCCGACGAGGAGCCGTCGCTGCCGGATGATGATGATGATGATGATGATCGAGGGGATTATCTTCTGGTGCCCGGTGGCGCGACATCATCCTCCCCTCGCGCCTCGACCCAGCGCGTGGCGGCCCAGAGGGCCAAGCACAAGATGATCCTGGGGGGGTCCGAGTCTTAGGATTAAAAAAAATATTTTCGTTCACAACAAACAGCGTGTATTATTATTTATGGATCCGTTTCTTTGTTTGTTTGTTTTAAAAAGGCGTCGTTGAAGGGAATGTACTATGTTGAAGAATTAGGGAAATCTCTCTAGAAGTAGGAAACGTTATTGTTGAACTCCCTACTACGATTTATTATAAATTGGGCGTCGTTTTGTTTTTGTGAAGGGAAGAGAAGAATGGGGAGGAGGGTGGTGTGGTTGCTGGGTTCCCTTGGGCGCGCCTTCGTCACGAACAGCACCTGCGTGTGGAACGCGAGCACCAAGGCATCCCTGCAAGCCGCGCTCGGCTCGGAGTGGCCCGCCAGCCGACCGCGGCCTCTGGCAATCCGCACAGACAGCGAGCTGTTCTGGAGGCACGCCTTCGACGCGCAGGCGTCGAGCGTGCGGGTGGTGGGCGCGGGGCTGGCGTCGACGGGGAGCGAGACGATCCACGACCTCGTGTGCGAGGCGGGGCTTGGGTCGATTCATATGACGAAGCACTGTCGCGTGACGCAGTCGGCGTGGCTCGCGCACGAAAAGCTGCTCAACGTCTACCTCGAGCAGATCGTCTCTTGTGCGACGCCCACCATCGGAGTTTCCTGCGACGCCGTCGAGATCGCCAAGAGGCTCCGGCCCCTGCTGCGGGACGTGCTGGTGAGCGGCGTCGTCGCCATCGGAGACGCGCCTTACTCGTACCTCGTCGACGAGCTCGCGATGGCCTTGCCCGGTGCCACCTTCGTCCGGACCAACCGCGAGCCCCTCGAGTGGGCCCTCGTCAAGCAAAAACGCTTTAAAGGTCGCGACGTCATCTGCAAGCCCAGCAATCTCGAAGCCAAGCAGGCCCCGACCTACCTCGATCTCATGGGCTGTTTGCCCTCGCTCGCGACAGAATTCTCGCCGTCGATCGCGAAATTTTTCGTCAACTACCAAGATTTCTTCACCCCCTCGGGCCACAAGTTGGCCGCGGTCTTTGCGATCCACTTTGAGTACCTCTCGGCCGTGCTCCGCGGCCGCGATCTCCTCGACGTCTGCCTCTATGATCCTAACGGACGCGACCAGCTCATCCAGCTCACGCTCAGGCTCAGCAACATGGCCGACCGCCGCATTGCTTGCTCTAAATGGCCCTGCGATGGGCCGACGCTCGCGACACCCGCGCGCCGGAGCAGGAATCGCGGACAGCGACCCCTCAAGCCCTTTCCCCCCTGAGACCGCGAGCGGAGGAATGCGCGCAAGCATCTACTACAAGCAGCTTATTCGAGGATACCCCCACGATGGTCCAGGAAATATTTACCGCCCCCCCGCCCGCAGCCCCGGGCCCAGTGTGTGAGAGGGTCGAACGAGGCGTCGAACAGAGCTTCAACCCACCACACGGGGGGGGGCGCATTTGCGATTTCTAGCTGATGTGACCATATCATGAAATCTGGTTTCGACATAAAAATCGTCCAAGCTGCTGAGGCTTGGACCTCCGATCGGGAGTCCCCGACCGAGGGTTCGTTGTGCTGAAGAGGAGAGCGCGCCAAGTGCCGGCCTTTTTTTCCTGTGGTCCGCCAAAGTTAAATCGCGTTGTAATTACCAGCCTTTGGTTGATAAACTAGCCCTCTCGAAGAGAAGACGTTGTCGCCAGCTCAGTTTTTCAGTATCAGACAGTATGTTCGAGATTAAACGGATAATATAAACGGGAAGTTCAATATGTGTCTGGCCACGTGGGGGTACGAAGGTGGCGTAATCGATTTGAATCAAGTTGATCGCGATACTTGCGTCGCTCTTGCACGCTGTGATGGCCTCGGGAGAGTACAACTTCACGCGCACGCTCCTGCACGGTTTGTATGAGGCCTCCGGAGACGGGCCGCCGATCCCAGGGATCGGGCGGTAGAGCGATGATCAACACGCAAGCCGCGCGGGCAAGTTCTTCGTCATCATTGACAAGTACGAGAAGAGGGTGGGGAAAGGCAAGGCGAAGGTGGTTCGGAGCTCGACGCTGTACGACACAAAGGAGGACGCCGCTGCAGTGAGGGACGACTTTCGGCAGGAGCACGAGCCGCGGGAGAACAAGCGCAAGCCTGCGGGCGCGCCGGTTGCCTCGGAGGAGACGGCGAAGAGGCCGCCGAAGTTGGTGGCCGCGTCGTCGCCGCCGCTGAAGAAGGCCAAGTTCGCGCCGGCCTTTGTGGGACCGAAACGGGGCGCTCGTCGTGCCGTCGGAGACAGCTCACTGGCCGGGCCTCTCCAGAACAAGAAGCGCAAGGCTGAGTTCATCGACCCAAAGCGCGCCGAGGATCTCGCCAAGTGCTTGCAGCGCGCCCAGAGAAAGCGGAAGGCGAGGCACTTTTCGAGGAACATGGCGTACGTTTCATGCGGTACTCGCGGACTGCCCGCGAGTACAAGCTTGTCTACCGCGCCGAGAATGGAGGCAAAGACGAGACCGCCCATTTTTCTCGCGATCGAAACCCAGCGCCACGCCCAGAAGCTCAAGCGGACTGCCGGAACCCATCGCACCATCCCCCAGTCTGATGAACTGCAGCGCGCGAATACCAGCGCCATGGACTTTATTATTACCGAATAAATTCGTAGTAAACCGCTGGACAGTGTCGCGATAGGTCCGAGAGGAGGGTACCCCGCACACTTCAGAGCCGCTTAGTCCGCGTCGAAATCCGTGGGTCATATCTCGGGCCATTTTATCCGTACCGCGAGCGACCGAAGACAGATTTTGAGCGTCAATGGACTAAAAGAGGGCTCACGTCGCTCTGCCGGGTCGCCCGAGACCACTCGTACCTTCACGGACTGCGCAAGGGGACGTTGTTTCGACGGGTGTGGCCGGGCGACACGCGGGTTTCGGTCGGCACGATTTTTTTTTTTTTTTTTCGCAAACTGAAAGTGGGTTTATGGTCGAATAAGCTTGTACACCAAACGGCGCGATGCTTATGGGTGTGAGATGATGACCCACGGCTTTTCGGGACAGACACTCTTAGCCTCGCAACAGAAAAAGCAGCATGTAGTCCAAGAAGAAGAAGAAGGAGGAGGAGACTCGCACACACACACAGTCTCAAGATTGGAGAGCACCATCCATCCATCCAAGTCCAAGTCCAAGTCCAAGTCCAGGTCCAGGTCCAGAACCATATCCATCCAACTTAACTAAAGAAAGCAAGCAAGCAAGCAAGCACGCTCAAAAGAGGCAAAGAAACCAACCAAACCACGGTCGATCGGTCGGGTGTGAGTATGTTCGGCGCAAATAAACAAGCCGCAGAGCAGTAGAGTCAGGCGAGGTGCGCGAGGAGGTGTTCGACGAGGTCGGGGCGGCGCTGTAGGAAGGCGGTAAAGGAGGGGTCTTCCATGACTGCCCTGATGTTGTCCTTGGCGAAGGCGAGGGACCGGCGGGTGAGCGCGTCGTCCTGGAGGTCGTCCGCCAGCGCCAAAATCGTCGCGAGGCGGGAGGGTTGGAGGTCGCGCGTGAGCGTGCAGCGGAGCATGTCCTTCAGTTCCGGGTGGTCGACGCGAGGGAGCAAAAAGGCGGCGACGTCGAGGTCACCTCTTAGATCGTTCTCGAGGAAGTCTCTGCACGAGCGTCGGAGCGTATCCAAATAGAATTGCGTCGCGGGGTGCGCGGGACGCTGTTGCGAGAGATCGATGAGGGCGGCGATCGTGTCGGGGCGCGGCACGAAAAGGCATCGGGCGATATTCTCGGCCATGCCGTAGACGTCGTAGCGAGCGGCAGCATCGAGAAGACCGAGGGCGTCTTCTCGCGCTTCGAGAGCAAGGTCATCGCAGCCGTACATGTAGGCGAGCATCGCGAGAACGCGAGATTGGGGCTCGGCAAGGTGGAGATCCCCCGCTTTCCGGTCGACGAAGTGAGCCCGAAAAAATCCAGATCGCGCGGCGAGGACGGCGCGGTGGACTCTCACGGGTACGTCCGCGCAATAGAGTGTCGCGTCGGTTGGAGTTGTTGATTTTATGTTTGCAAACGACATGTCTTCTTTTTCAAGGACGATGTCGACGACGAGGTCGCGGGGTGCGTCGTTGGGGGGCTCGAAGAGGCAGACGAGAAGATTGTCGTGCGTCTCTATTCGTCGTCGCGTGGGTTTTAGGCGTCTAATCGAGACGCTCGCGCGTCTGTCGGCGTCACCTTTGCGGATGACGATTGCGAGGCGCGGGGCCGTGGGGGGCTCGATACCAAGCCTCGCACATATCGGGCGTGCGTCGGGGAAAGCGCCAAAGCCCCAAGTCGTTCCGAAGAAAGCGCGCGGCGCGACGTTTCCTCCGTCTGGCGTCGCGACCCAGAACGATCGGGGGAGCCGGACCACGACGGACGAGCCCTTCTCCTCGATCTCGACATGCTTCAAAATGGCGAGGGGCATTTGTTCGAGTTGAATCACGGAGCCCTCGACCACAGCGCCGTCCAGGACCGCGACGGCCGCGACCGCGTCGATGGCAGACTCGAACGTGGCCACCACGCCGGCGTGGTCGAGGCGCAGTTCCACCGGTCCCACCTCTTCCAAAAGCGCTTGGAGCGCCGGGAGACTCTCGGTCCCCCGCACGCGGACGGTGCGGTAAAGCTTTGAGGTCGCTGCAACGGTGGCCCCGGCGATGGTCGATCCGTTGAGCTTCGCGGCGAGGGCAACGGCTTGGTCGCGCGATCGACACCGCACCACGGCGACACCCAAGGCGGCGCCTGTCCGCGTGTTTCGCAGTTGCCGCGCGCCGGCAAGGGGGGCCGCAAGCTTCGACACCACCACATCAGCAGCCATAAAATATCTGGTGGCTCGCACTCTTTATTTTCCGAGGGCTACACTAATAAGTCTTGTACTGTATACACACTACACATTACACATCCTTACTACTAATCGACACATCCTAACTACTAATCGACAGATGTTTGTCTGTTTGTCTGTCTGTCTTTAAATGTCGACTGCTAAGAGGGGGGGGTGTGTGTGGGGAGCATGAAGGATGTGGGTGGGTTTGTGGGGTATGAAGGATGTGCTTGACGGGCGGAGATAAGTACGCGGGACCTAGTCGGGTGCTAAGAGGGGGGGGTGTGTGTGGGGAGCATGAAGGATGTGGGTGGGTTTGTGGGGTGTGAGGGATGTGCCTGACGGGCGGAGAAAAGTACGCGGGACCTAGTCGGGGTCAGCCGTCTACGGCGACCTCGCAGACTATTTCCACGAGCCGCGGCGGCTCTTTCAGCGCGCCATTCTCACGCCCCGTCGAAATGATGTTGTCGATGCTGACAACGCGCGCATGACCGCGGCCTTTTTTTCCCGGAGACGAGGCGTCGGAGTTCGGAGTTCGGCTGACTAGGCTGGGTCGGAAGACGACGCCTCGCTCTTTACAGTAGAGTTTTCAACTCCGTGACAACCAACGGCATGCTGACTTTGATCGCGAGCTTAATGTCTTCGCAATCTCGACCCGTCGCACGGCCACTGCAACGGTACCAGATACATGATCGATCGTGTCGTTGTCACCGAGGCTCCTCCAACCTGTATCGCTTAAGGCCCGCCTACGCCAAACGATCAACAAGAGCCAGGGCCAGACGCCCCGCGAGGTCGGCGTCCTCTTTCCCAAGCCCGTCTTCTGCCACGTCCAGCTCTACATGGCTCCCTGTCGATCGGCAACCCCGAGGATATAATCATCTGGGTCGACGACTCCACCCTACCCCACACGTGCTGCGCAATACCGATAAGCCCCCTCCCGGCGTCTACACGCGCACTATAGGTGAACTTACTGGGACCAGATGAATTTACTGGGGTTAGAGATTGGGATTACGTGAATATAGTGACCAGGTGAACTTACTGGGACCAGATGAACTTACTGGGAGTTTTAGAGTAAACTCGAAGGTTAGCGGCGTGTGCGGATCAAGGCAGCTTAGATTGGTGGAGGCGAGAGCGACGAGCTCGAAGGAGTGGGTGTGAGCACGAGTGGGTTGACGCCGAACTTACTGGGGTTAGAGATTTGGACTAGGTGAACTTAACTGACCAGGTGAACTTATTCAGAAAATTTTCAAGAAACTTACTGGGACCAGGTGAACTTACTGGTGTTCAGAGATTGGGACTAGGTGAACTTACTGGCCTGGACTTGGACTTGTAATAATAATAATAATAAAAGTTGTTCTAAAATGAATTCAACGGATGGGTGAAGAGGAAGGACATGTGCTAGCTTGGGCAAATCTGGATGCGCGGCGAGCTGCCGACGCAATCGCCGACGGGTTTGCCGTGGCACGGCTGATCCACACGGCGCGGCCCGACCTCCTCGTGGAGGTGCACGCCTTTGAAAGCGGACTCGCCGAAGCGGCGCGGAACTGGAATCTCCTGCGGCAACGCGTACTGCGTAAGCTCGGGTCTCGCGTCGGCGCGGCTTGCGCGCCGACGAAAATCGATATTCTTTTAAGAGGACGGAGCGCTGAGGCGCGGCACGAGGTGGCGGTGGAGTTCCTGTGCGCGCTGCGGCCGGCGCTGCGGGCGGCGAGTCCCGCGCTCCCGAGGCGAACTCGCGTCAAACCCGAACCGGCGCTGAGACGCGAGGTGGATGCGGCATGGATGGAGGAACGATACGAGGAAATAAGGGCGTGGGCCTCGCGGTCGCGGCGCCAGGAGCTCGACGCGTTGGAGGTGCGGAGCAAGGCGTTCGACGAGGGGGTCGCGAGGCTTCGGGCAGAAAACCTCGAGGCCCTAGAAGCGACGGAACGCGAGATCGAACGGCTGCGCGCCGCGGGGGAGGCCGAGGAGGAGGAGGAGGAGGGGTCGCCGCCGCCGCCCCCCGACACGGCGCCCCCCGCGCACTGCGTCCCCGTCGCGACACCCACGGTCGTCCAATACTACCGGAGGTTGGATCCCGCGACGCGACGCCACTACTACGAGGACGCGCGGACGCGGGCGACGGCCTGGGAGCCCCCCGAGGCGGGCATCGTCCACGCTGTCGACGACCTCGGGGCCAACCCCACCTACCACGCCTTTTACCTCGACGCCAAGTCCAAGAGGACAGCCTGGACCCTCTCGGAGATGTAATAATAATAATAATAATATATATAGGGGAAGTAATATAAAGGGAAAGAAGTGAAGGGGTAAGTAACTAACTTCCTATAAAGGGGTAAGTAACTACCTTCCTACTCATTAACAACAAACAAATCGATCGAAAAATGAACCGTATGAGCCGGCTGTCGGCGGCCGCCGGATTCGCGATGCGGCACGGTCGCGTCGCCGGCGGGGGCGAGAAGGACGAGGAACACGAGAAGATGATGGAGACGTTCGGGGCGTACGAAGGCCGCGTGAAGACGTTGGTCGCCATGACCCTCGATGCCCGCGCGCAGCTGGCCGAGGCGTTTTTACAGCTCGGGTTTGCCGCGCAGTGCTTCAAGGAGCTGACGGCCCCCGAGGTGGATATCGCGGGAAGTGGTGCCCTCGTAAATGCGGGAGCCCCGCTCCCCGACGCGCAGAGGACGGCGGCGCTCGCGGCGCGCGTCGCTCGGAGTCGAGCGATCGCGGGTCTGCTTCAAGAAGCCTTCCACGCGTCGTTTGGGGAGGCCCTCCAGACGACGTTGTTGACGCCGTTGGAGAGCGAGGTGGAGCTGTTCGAGAAGACGCACGCCGACGTGGCCAAGCACCACGAGGCGCGGCTGGAGAATCAGCACTACGCGTCCAAGCTCTCGAGCCTCCAGCAGAAGACGGGAGAGTCGGACAAAGAGCGGGAGAAGCTGCAGCGAAACGCCGACAAGGCCGCCGAGGCAAATACCAAGCTGCAGGAGGCCAAGGCCCAGCTCCAGGCGGACCTCGCCGCCCACGACGCCGTCCGGAAGGAAGTGCTGACGCGCCGCGTGAACGAGCTCAAAGGCATGCTCCATCGCTTTTGCGAGGCGGCGCTCCGGGCCCTCGGGACGACCGAGAGCGAGGAACGAGAGCTCGACCGGTACAACGTGTATGGCGACGTGAACGTCGAGTCGGCCATGTCCAAGCTGCGGCGCGGGATCACGACGACGACGCGCGGCGCGGGCCGGTACGGCGAATCCGTCGCGCTCCGAGTGGCTCACATGCGGCGGCACGCGGCGACCACGTTTACCAAGGCCAAGATCGAGAAGGACGCCCACACCGAGGACCCCGTCGAGCTCGAGACCAACGAGATGGCCTCGCGCTACGAAAAGGCCTGGTCTGTCCTCGAGCGCCTCCCCCACGTGCTCGAAGCCCTCCGCCGCTGGTACGAGGCGGGATTCGGCGCCTTCACGGGCGTCGCCGCCGAGCTCGCCGCCGCCGTCAAGGACGAGGACGCGCCCGAGGAAAAGGCGGTAGTCCTCCAGTTCCACGCGGCCCTCGACGAGGTCCGCGCGACCCTGTCGACGACGGTCGTCGCCCGCGTCCTCGAGGACGTCGTCCAACCCCTCGGCGATTCTCTCCTCGAGTTCAAGGAACTCCCCGAAAAGCTCCGCGACCGCCGCGCCAAGGCCCTCGAGAGCGAGCACTACCACGCCAAGGTCGCCAGCCTCGAGAAGCGCACCCACTCCGACAAGGCCAGCGAGACGGCCAAAGAGAAAGCCGCCGAGCGCTGGGAACGCAACAAGACCAAGGCTTCGACCGCCGACGAGGCCGCCAAGGCAGAGACCCTCGCCTGCCGCGACCGCCTCCTCGCCTTCGACGAGATGATCAAGCTCCGCGTCGAGACCACCGCCACCTCGCTCGACACTCTCCAAAGGGAATTTTATCTCGACTTTGCGGCCAAGGTCGCTGCCAAGCTCCAGCTCTCGGACCAGGCCTCGCCCGCGGACGCGGCCTCCGCCTCCAAGCTTACCGAGCTCATGTCGCGCGGCATTATCGTCCCCCAGTCGGGCATGACCCTCAACAAGTCAGCGGCGGCGGACTTCCAGCGCACGCGCTCAGACACGGCGGGGGGTGTGCCCCCGCGCGCCTCCTTCGCCCGCCCGCCGCCTCCGCCCGTGCCCCAGCCCGTCGCGCCGCCGGTCGCGCCCCAACCGGGAGGAGTCCGCCCGCCCGCGCCCCCGGTGCCCCAGCCCGCAGTCCGCCCGTCTCAGGGGAACATGACCGAACTCATGAGCCGCAAGGCGAGCCTCAGCGCCGACGAGGCAGCGCAAGTACGACAGATGATGATGCAGCAAAAGACCCGCGCGGCACCAACTTCTTCCGCGCCGTGTGGGCAGCAGCAACAGCAGCAGCACCAGGCCGCTCCCGTGCCGCCCTATGCGCAGCAGCAGCAGCACCAGGCGGCTCCCGCGGCCTGGCCTGCCGCCACCCCCTCGGCCTTCGCGCAGCAACCTCCGGCGGCGAGACCCGAGCCGCCGACCCCGCCGGTGCCAACGCCCCCGCCGCCGCCTCCCCGTGCTCCCCCGGGTATGATCGAGGTCAAGGCCCTCTACGACTTCGACGCGGTCCAGTCGGGAGACCTCGCCTTCAAGACCGGCGATGTCATCCTCACCGACGAGGCGACCTTCAACGCGGCGGGCGGCGGTGGCTGGATCAACGGCGAACTCGCTGGTAAGTCGGGCGTTTTCCCCTCGAACTACGTCCAGCCCCTCTGAAGAAAAAGAAGAAGACGAAGACAGAATGGAACAAAACCACCCCCCCCGCCACCACCACCACCAAGCTCATCTCATCTCATCTCATCTCATCTCTCTTGTTGTTGTCGCCCCTGCCCTACCCTGCCACACCGAGCGCGCCCTCGAAGTGAACGAAGTCTCAACAATCCAACTAATTATGGCTGCCAGCTCGGCGTCGTCGTGGTGGTCGTGTCGCAGGCGGCGGGGTAATTAGCGACGCAACCCTCCCGGATTTTTAAGGTCGGTCGGCTGCGAATCAAAGACCGGGGGGGAGGGGTAAATTAAATTAACCCCCCCTGGCGGCCATTTCATTTCATTTCATTTCATTTCATTTCATTAGGAACGGAAGAAGAAAAAAAATAATAATTCAAGAAGCAACATCCGGTGATGGTGAAGTGATGGCAGAGTCCGAAGAAGCGGTCAAGGAGAAGGCTATGACGGTGAAGGAGCTGGGGCTCGGGCTTCCCAAGTGCGGGGACTCGATGGTCTGGCTGAAGCACAAGCTGAGTCTGCGGCGGCCCGAGCACATGCGCAGAATGGTCGGGGAGAGCCAGTCTTTGTCGGGATACATTATTGGCAAAGGATCGACTCGGAAGAAGTTGCCGAAGCACCTTCTCGACGACGGGTTCGAAGTCCCGATGTTCGATTGCTCCAAGTTGCCGGTCCTCAAGCAGATCGGGAGCGGGTCGCAAGCCATCGTGTACCGGGTTGACTACGGCGGCAAGACGTTCGCCGTCAAGGCACTCCGGAAGGAACTCGCACAGTTCCGGGACGAGCATCTCGCCTTCGAGCGCGAGGTCAATTTGCTGGCGCGCCTCGCGCACCCGCACATCAACAACGCGATCGGCATCGGCGAGGTCGAGCGCTCCCCGGCGGCGGTATTAGAATGGTGCGACTCGACCGTCTCGAGTTCGCTGCGCCTGAAGGACATCACGCGCGACCCCACGCAGCGCGAGGGCGTCGTGGGGCACTGGCCCTCCCTCGATCGCATCCGCCTCGCGGCCGAACTCGCCTCCGCTATGAAGTTCTTGCACGGCGGCAACGCTCTTCCGCGCTGCGTAGTCGTTCACCGCGACCTTAAACCTGACAATCTCGGACTCTGCCACCGCACCCTCAAGCTTCTCGATTTTGGCCTCGCTGTCTGCCTCGAGAACGACCTCAACGACTTTGGCGAGGACGAGGACGAGGACGAAACTAAATACGATCTCACGGCAGAGACCGGAACGCGCCGTTATATGGCCCCGGAGGTCACCAACGGCGACATGTACGGTGCCCCCTGCGACGTCTACAGCTTCGCGATGACTACCTGGGAGTTTTTGGGCCTCTACGGCAAACCGTTTCCAGATTTCGACCTTCGCATGTTCAAGGCTCACGTTGTCCGCGGAAACCTCCGCCCGACCATACCTCGGGGCTGGCACCCCGCCCTACAGAACCTCATGCAGGCCTGCTGGGACCGCGATCCCCACAAAAGGCCCACCTTCGATCTCATTGCCGACGAGCTCTACAACCTCCTCAACTCCCTCAGACAACCTCGCAAACAGTATTCTAAAAACAACAACAACAAAAAAAACAACGGCGCTTCCCGGGCCTCCTCCAAGCCTCGCGATCCCCTCGCCACAAACCCCCCGACTTCCTTCTGCCCCTGCTGCAGCTGACTTTATATTTTAGTCAACGTTGTCGTTTTCGTCGTCGTCGTCCAATTTTGTTTTTTATGAATTATTAATAATTTTTTTTTGAAGGGGTGTGTGTGTATTCTGCTACGACGACCCAGGTTCAACTTTGATCAACCCACACCATCATAAACTACTGAACGCCCGGCGTGCTCGCACATGCACGCCCCCTCTTAGCAATCGACCTTCAAAAACAAACTTTAGCACGAAAAAGAAGCTCCCCTCTGCGCGCATATCCTTTGTATTCTTGGTGCGTCCTTGTTTTCTTGCGCTCATCCATTCTGGCTCTTTGAGCCTGGGAGTTGAACACCATAACAATAATAATAATAATAATAATAAGTAAAGACGTTCGTCTACCCTACCCTTCGCATATGGCAACGACGCTGCTTATGACTTCGTGCGCGGTCGTTTTCCGGGGGCGCTTATTGAAATCCTTGTTGTTGCTTGTGACGTCGATGCTGGTGACGTGTGGTGGTTACCTCGTCTCCTCGCGACATTCGGCCGCCTTGCCCGGACCAATTATGGACGCTTGTTTGGGGGGTCTAGCAACATTCTGCAACCGTCGTTTAGCGTCGTCTCCTCGTGTCTATTTTATTTTTTTCATCACCACGCCTGCCGCTACTCTCTATTCTTCTTTCCCCTCGCCCTCTTCGAGCTCCTTGCGCCACTCCTTCTTGCCTTGCTCCCTTCTTCCTACCTTTGCCTCTGATGAGAATTTGTGTTCTTGCTTCATCCGTGTTCCCCTCTGCGCGCATAGCCTTCGGATTCTTGGTGCTTCCTTGTTTCCTTGCGCTCATCCATTCTGGCTCTTTGAGCCTGGGGGTTGCAAACCATAATAATAATAATAATAATAATAATAATAATAATAATAATAATAATAATAATAATAATAATAATAATAATAATAATAATAATAATAATAATAATAATAATAATAATAATAATAATAATAATAATAATAATAATAATAATAATAATAATAATAATAAATATAATAATAATAATAATAAGTTTGAGCAACCATTATTCCAGATTGATTGATCGGGATTGTGATTGTTTATTGCCTGAATTTTTACTGATCAGACTTTTATTCTACGTAAAAGACCAAAGTTAGGGCTCGCTAATCAAGCTTTCAGAAGTTGTACATGCCGCGCCGTGACAGACTCCGGAGCGTCCTTCGACTTGGAAACAGACGACGACAATATCTATGCGGGTTTTGTCGTCGCTCCGGTCGAGCGGGAGCGTGGCGATAACACGCAGCTGACGTCGTGGTGGGCTGAACACGACCCCGAGAATGTATTAAACAAGTCGAGTGCCGTGACGAAGGGTGACGACTGTGAGCGATCGCTGCGTTACACGAAGAGGTCTGACGGCAGTCGACGCAACAAAAGCCGAGTTCAGCACGTGTAACAGTTCGGGAGGAGGCCGAGTTGCAAAAGAAGATGGTCGACAGACGCGGGCGGCGCATACAACATCACGGTTTACAAAGAACAGCGCGACGACGTTGTCGTTCATGTGCAACAAAGGCTGCAGTTTATCGTGATGGACGGTCCTCATCAAGGGCTCCATACCGTGCAAGTCTGGCGGCTCTACTCGTGACTTGGATTGATAAACATCCACAACAAAACCATGATTCCGCCAAGCTCTTCTGATGAGATGACGAACCAGTATCATTCGCTGGAATCTGTTGAGAACATCAAATTCGGGTGCGTCCGAATCAACAACTGCTCTTGGGCGACGAGGAGAGAGACGAACGCGCGGTGGCAGTCAGCGGTCTCTATTTCTCGCAACAGGCCTTGTTTTGAATGTTGTTCTATTCTGCGGGTGTTTGGATGTTGATGCGTGCGTACGGTCAAATTTGGCAGCTTTGTGATTGATCAACCCCATACTATGTGTGCGCTGCCTCAAACTTGACGTACGTGCATCAAACTTTGGCCACCGCGGAAGATTCGAGCAGGAGAACGAACGATACTTTACGGCTTGACGCTCATCGGGAATCCATCCAATATATCACGGTTTCGAGATCGCAAAAACTCAAGTATTGTCGTTGCAACTCGCGGGCATCATAATTTCCGGGCGCCAGATTCAACCTTGATGTGACCGTCTTGGATGACTCATCCGTCGTCAACTTGATACGCGCAATGCTCTAATCTGGAGCTGGCGAGCGCAGTTGGTCGGCGAGCTCGGCTCTCTTCACGTCCAGTTTGAGGACGAGTACCCGGTGCTTCTGCAAAAAACACGACTTACTTTTGTACTTTCGGTTTCATCCTCCTTCACGGTGCGGATTCATGGTGCCTAACCGAGGTTGTCTACAATCACCTACGATGCTGTCACCTCGCTCGCGCGATGTGCCGCGTGTAACACGCGTCGCCAGAATACCTGGGAAAAACATCATATCAAAACTTCAAACCACCTGCAGAGCATTTAGCAAGCAGTGGTAAGTCACCTGGGAAACCACCCCTTCTCATCGTGAACGTCTGGAAGTGTTTAATTCGGGGAATGAAAAGGTATGTTCCCTATATCCTCAGAACACGACAGGCGGCATCTAGAACTACACGAGAAATGTAAAGTGTATAGTGCTACATACCTCGGGACGCGCTAGACCATGGTGATGAGCGTAGGCACAAATCAGAGGACTATTTGATTGTGTAGAAAGGAAGAATAAGGGTAAGGAAGAGATCACGCTCTCAACGGACGGATAAGGGTAAGAGGCAGCAGATTTCTCTGCACCCCCTCGAGATGTCTTGAGTGCAAGGTGCGACTGTAGAGCATCTCTTGAGAAAGATGATGATGAAGAAAAAGAAGGAAAAGAATGAGAATACAGTCTTGATGGTCGCAGAGGTCACATAAGAAGCATCAAGAGTATAGCAGAGTGTCTTAGGGCTTGGACTTGGTGGAGCTGAGAGTCGACTTGACGCTTTTGAACAGAGCATTACGAAACACAGGTACGACAGACAGTGTGTTAAAGCTATCTGAGGTGGTGGACATCGTTACTGGTTCGAGAGTATCGGTATCGTCTTCGTCAGCTTCTGCTGTCAGGTGGTGAACGCCAATAGCAGAATGGTGTGGTTCCATACGAAACGTGAGTGCAAGTAAAGCATTCAGTAGGGATGGCATTAGTGAGTCAAGTTTTAGGGTGTCCAGTTGGTTTTCCAAGAAGTTGGACAGAGCGAACGGATCCGAGAGGATAGAAGGGTCTTCCGATTCACATGCGAAGGGAATGCTTTGAATACACGAGAGCAAATCATCACGCAGACGATGGAGGTGATCGTCCGGGGAGGAATGGTTGGCGGCATATTGGTCATGAGCGTTAGCATTAAGCGAGACAGCTCTGTGATCTTGAACAGTGTTACAAGCAACACGTGTGCATTGCTGTAGGAGGGAAGAGCCGGTTATCCAGGGAGGTAATTGAAGCAATGGCAGCCTGTAGATCTGTGCGCAGAGATGATTTCAGCGCTGAGGTGTTGACCTTGCGAATATGCGAAGAGTTTCCTGGAGTTGCTCGACTTGTCGACTCAATGCATCGACATCATCAGGCGAGGCAGAAGGAGCAGGATGTGTCGATGGCGAAGACATTTCCAGAGTAGATTCTGATGTGGGAAGTGAGTAGTTTAATGACGTTTCGGTCAACACATGCTGTGCAGGTAGGGGGTATTTCGTGTTTAGAAAGTGCAGAAAGTCTTGATGTTCTGCCGGAGTATAGGTGGGGCCGAACATAACATCCAGGAGTGATAGCGGCTTTGTATAATCTGAGGATGATACGTAGTCGTCAAGATGTTGTGCCCACGATTGGACAACAGTATTAATCACATGGTGGTATTTGGTGGCCTTGAACATAGCCTGAGTTTTACGAGCCTGTGTTCGCTCGAGAGTTACAATTAAGTTAAGATGCTCCAGGTGCATCTGAGTAATAAGCCGAAGATCCAGTGCAAATGGCAGTTGAGTGGTGGAGTTCTGTGGCTGCATCGGTTACTGATAAGACTAAATGAGCAAGTGACGGATGTTGCGGTAGACTGCTAGTCAAGAGAGTATGTAGCTCCTTTGGCAAATGATACGTGCGTATGATGGTTGCGCGTATATGACCAGCTGAGCACCCATCACAGGAGGGTTGGAAGGAAGTAGCATTACGTGCACATAAGTTAGGTTGTATGGGTGCCTGATCGGTGTTGTGACAAGCGCAACAAATGTTAATGGTGATAGTTGAGATGGGGATGTGACCATTCTTCTTGTGGTCATCTGTGTTGAGGTGAGTAGGATGACAGAATGAAACGTTCACGTTTGGGGCCTCTGTAGCAGCCAATAGAAGTAATAGCAGGAGCAGCTTCCCAAGATGTAGTAATGGGTAGGCGCATGGATATGAATGTCGTTAGTTCCACAAACAGTAAAGAGTCAGCAGATTCATAGATCGAGTTGAGTACCGTAGAGATTTCCGCTCGCATAACAGAAGAGAGAAAGGGGGTAGCAGGAGTACGGAAGCTCTCAGAAAGAGAGTGTCCTCGTTCAATCAGGGCAAAATCCATGTTGAGGCCATCCTGGAGTGTTAGGGATTGTAGTGCAACAGGTTCGGCTGGTGTCGGTGAGACAGTAGCAGCCTGGGAGGTAGTAGGAGTGACAGAGGTTATGGGTTGTCGTTTTTTTGAGACAACTTGGGAGAAGGCTCGGTCGTGGAAAGCGAGCGTGGAATTGTCCTTCGAACGACTGGAGAGATGCCACGGCCACGGCCGCGGCCACGGGAGTGCCAAGAAAAAGACATGAGCGACACTCACACGACACGTAAAAAAAATTGTGGCAAAAGGAAGAAAAGCCAGGGCTAGTTTGCTAGTTTAACGACGTTGCGGTCACTAGGGTTAGACATCTTCAATCCTGTAAAGGATTGTCGTGAGAGGCATGATGCATACCGAGTAGAGAACGAAAAGTGTAGAACTCAGCAGCAAGTGGCTTTGTAAAACCATCCGCCACGTTCAGCTTGCCGGGAACATGATGGACTCGTATTTTCTGTAGCGAGATGTACTCACGGATTAAAAACCATCTGGTCGACAGTGCCTTGGATCGAGAGGACCCATCTGGGTTATTAGAGGTGTGAACAGCGGCAGCATTGTCAGACAAGAGAGGTAGGCTTCTGATGAAGCGCATATCTTCAGCAATTGGGTTGTCATTGTCATCGAAGTCGACATGATCAGCGGTGTTCTCACCATTAGCATTGTTGACGTAGAAGGTAGGGTTGACGACAAAGGAGAGCTCCAACAACAGCTTGCGTAGCCAAACAGCTTCATCAGCACAAATACTGAGGGCGATCAACTCAGCTTCGTGAGTTGAACAGGAGACAATCGGTTGAATTTTGCTTTTCCAACCAATAAGGCAGTTGAAAAGATAGAAGACAAACCCGGTGGTAGATTTCCTATCTTCCTTTGCTAAGGAAGGGGCATTGTCAGCGTCAACCATGGCAACTAAGGGGTCAAACTGTCCAGTAGATACATCCTGTGGTTGGTAGTCGACCACAGTGGATAGATCAATTCGATTAGCGGAGACAGTGCGAAGGTGAGCTTCAATGGCATTACCTTTAGGGTGAAACCAGAGGCGAAGTGAGCGGTTTTCCGGCTTCTTGAGGTAGCGAAGCAAATGCTCTAGCATTTGGACGTGAACATACGTGGGTGCATGCATACCACGCGAACATCTGCCCAAGGCTTGCGAGAAGTCAGGTCTGCAGGCAACTTGCATGAACACCAGCTTGCCAAGGAGGGTGGCAAAGTGCGAATTGATGTACAACTCTGTTTCAGAGCTGGGAGTGCCATCTTTATACTTGAAGGACGATGACATAGGATATTTAAGCGGGGTCAGTTGCTGCAAGACTGGGTGATCAGCGAAGAGTTCATCCAGCTTGGCTTGCACATCCAGAGAAATGGAACCGTCAGATGTGCGACACACACGCATGCCTAGGAGGGTATGGACAGGTTCAAACTGCTCTACAGCATACCGTTTGTGGAGGGCATCCTGTAATTCAGTACGAAGAGGGTCGTCATTGACACAATAACAATGTCGTCTACAGACAGACTGCATACGACGAACTTAGCATGTGCGGATACTCGAGCATATAGGCAAGAGTCCGAATGCAGGCGTTTGTAGCCAAGGCTACGGAAGAAGCCGTCTATCTCTTTGTTCCAAAGGGATGGTGATTGCCGAAGTCCATAAAGTGACTTCAGCAGTTTCGGTAGACGTCGGCCCTTGTACTTAGCGTCATCGGGGTCGATAAGCTTGATGCCGTCTGGTAACTGAACATAGACATTGGCATCGATGTCAGACTGAACGAAGGCGTTCGGGACGTCTGCATGGTAGACAGGCAATTGCTTGTATGCTGCAATAGCTAGTAGTACCCGGATTGCGGTCATGGTGGCCATGGGGCTGAAGGTGCCAAAGAAATCGGCGCCAAGAGATGCTAGGAAGCCACGTAGTACGAGGCGAGCCTTGTGCTTAACGTATTTGCCTGCAGAGTCTGTTTTAATCTTCAGCACCATCTTGCTGTCAATAGGACGAGAGACACCGTCGGGTAAGGAAAGTTTGAAGCAGCCAAAGCGGATAATGTCGTGGAGTTCCTTGGCGATGGCCTTGAGGTAGGCGTGCCTGTTTTCAGGCGACAAACCGTGGAGGCACTTAAGTTTATATTCGTCAATGGAAACGTCCGCTTCTTGGACCTTATATTCGTCAGGACCAACAATGGCTGGTGAATTATAGTTTAGCGACGTTGCGGTCGAGGCAGTGTGCGCAACTTCGGGATAAGCGGAAACAGCGTCAGTAGGAGTAGTAGGGGCAGATTCCAGTTGGATATGGATAGTAGGGTCGGTACGTAAGACCTGGGTGATAAACTCTGTAGAGACCAGAAGGTATTCCTCCAAGTCAGCCAGAGATGCAGAAGTAGCGCCAAACTCGGATGAGTTGTGATCAATAAAGCTGGTCGGCGCCAGGTACGTAAGTGCATATTGTAAGGAAGAAGTGCCGAAGGCAGCAGCGTGTTCAGTGAACGCAGATAAAAGGGGCTGAGGAATAGGGCACGCAGGTGAACCATCAGCAGTTAAAAAGGTTGCAGCTGGGATGCTGGATGCGCACTTGGCGTGGGCGAAGTAACCATCGACGTGCGGGTAGCGGGCAAGTCAGTGCGCAACGGGAGAAGAAGACGAGCTAACAACGCATGTTCCCCTCTGAGCAGATAGCAGACCAGAGGATACCACCACGGAGATGAAGGGCGGAGAGGGCGGGAGACTTGAACGTAAGAAAGTGGTGGCGAAGATCCCAGCGGAAATCGGCGAGCTTGCCACCAGCGGCTTTGTAAGCACCAATAGTAGACGCTTGTAACCGGGCTCGGATAGTTTTCATAGAAGTGGCCTTGCGAGTGTTAGGCTGTTTGGAACCTCGGACAAGAATGACGTCACCTTGTGCAAAAAGGTCTTTGTAAGAAGGAAGCAAGGGCGGCGGTGACATAGAGCCAGATTCGTCGGCGAGAGCGTCAGAAGAGGGAGAAGAGGCAGGAGTAGGGGACGAAGAATGAGCTGAAGGAGGTGGGGAGTGCCCCCTCTGAGGATGGGGAGTCCTTGTCCCCCTCTGAATGACATGGTCTTGGATAGCGGTGTGGGGTGTGAGCGAGAAAGGCGCGGGAGGAGCGTGAAGCGGAGGAGCTAGTTCAGGATCAGGAGTAGGATGCTGCAACATGTAGAGGAATTGCAGCTTGGACGAGACACGAATTTGTCCGTTTTCAGGGTTGAGGGCGACGTCAGCGAGATGGCCGACGCGTGGGGAGACGAGCGGGTTTTGCGCGTTGGCGCAACAGAGATATAAATATTTGCGGCGGCACGGTTCCCACTTGTGGTGTTCATGGGGCTCCAATAGGAGGTAACATTCAGCGCCAAAAATCTTGAGCATATCGTGTTGGGGAGTGTTGAGTTGGTTGTAGAGTAGCTGTTGCGGACTCAGAATAGCATGATGAATGCGCTCGAGCGTGGCGTTCGGGAGAAGGTTATAGCTTTGAACGGTGTGTATCACCGCCCATGGGAACATGATAGTGGGCTCACGATCTTGGCGCCACGATAGTGAGCATTAAGGAGAGAACGAAGGCGAGTTGAGGAGGCGGAGGCGATGAAGCCGATGGCAGACTCAACTTCAAAGTTAAAGTGGTGCATGTACGGCGGGAAGGCAATGAGTTGAATGCCCTTATCGACGCGGTACGGGGAGGTAATGTGCTGGCTAAAGTAGGGCTTGAATGCATCGGAGTAGAGGGTGCGCATGTGCACGTTGAGTTGTGTACGACAGAAGTCATACACAAAATCCAGAGCTTGAGTGAACTCCGTGGCGTTGGTGGTGCGTGTAAAGTACACCAAGAGAATTTCGTAATGAGTTCCTTGAAGACGATGATATGTGAAGCCTCCCCATTCGGATGGGATGGTCACATAGCCGCCGTCGCACGCCCAGACTTCGCCGGCTTTGTGAGTTTGCTCAAAGAAGGCTTGGTCGCATTGAAATGCTTGTGCGGGTGGCGCTTGTTGTGTGCGATGCAGTCGGTGCATAAGTCGCGATATGGTATGTCAGAAGCAGAGAATCCAGGGCGAGCAAGTACGTTGGGGGCCTTGGCAGCGACGTTGTCGGGGCAGTGATGCACCCGGTGAAAGCGATTGGCACGTTCTTTGGCATTGAGATATTCGGTGGATCCGTGTGCGATTGACTTACGAGGAATGGGATGAGCGGGAATGTGCCGTTTGCGCCGAACATCGAACTTGAGTTCGGTGTCTAAGGTAGGGGAAGGCGGTGCGTCGTCATCCTGGTGCGCAGCAGGGTCACTTGGAGGTGCATCCTCATCATCACGAGTAACGAGAGTATCTTCGTAGGACGAAGATATATAGTTTAACGACATTTCGGTCAAGCAGTTGCTGGAAATAGACATCATAAAAGCTTGTGCCAAAGACAAGGTATCTGTGCTGCACGTGGTGGAAGCTTGATTAATGGTCATGAAATTGGATACATAGGATTTCTTAGTCACTGCAGCAGTATGTTGGAAGGTAGGGTCCAACATAAGGGATTTAATATCGGCAACGAGGAGCGAAAGGTGCTTGTACAGAGTGCTGTACGTACCGGCAGGCAGAGCATTGCTGAGCATGTCACAGCAAAGGTCATGGCGTAGAGACAAGAGGAAAGATTCCTGTTGTTTGGTGTGGTTGTTAGCACGAATCAACTCCGGTCGAGTGGGGTAGCGTAATTTCCCGTTGCGAGGGTCGAGTAAAATAATATTGGCATACCCTCGGACGGTTGGCAATGGAGCAAGCATTGAGTGGATTTTAGAGCCGAGTTTGCGGTCACTTCCACGAAGGTACCCTATATAGCGACTATGAGATAAGTGGTGATCTTCCAGAGCAAAAAGAGAATCCTTGTAATCGAAAGAGTTGTCGGTGGCCTTGTAGGTAAGGCAGCCAGGCATCACAAGAGCGCATCTGGACAAGAGTTTTTGTATGGCGGTGCCATAGGTGGCAGCGAAGCCAACTTGGGGAAGGGCTTGGACTATCCACAAGTAACCCATAAACGGCTCCAAATATGGACCTGTCCCGGTCGCGGGGGATGTCGGAAGCAGTGAACGTATAACTAACTAAACTAACTTCAGACCTCTCCCGAGCATGGGAGCCAGGCCGGACCGACAGGAGCCAGTCCGGAATCACGGGCCTGTAGACGAGGAGCGCCGAAAGGTCGGTCGGCGGAGAGTGACCAGCAAGCTTGTCGCCATGCGACGAGGAGATCGCGATATGACTGACAACCAACTCGTCGATAACCTTCCGTCTTCGCCCCGGCCATACCCCGTCCCACTGCGAACGTTCCGGCTGCCAACCGGCCCGCCCGGGAGGCGAATAGGTGCCAACCTACGCCGGGAGGGCGGATGCTTTCGCAAGGCTCAGGATTCATGAGGCACCGTCCTCCATCGCAACCGCAGTCGGCGATCAGGGAACGTATACGTGCTTCCAAACGCTTTGATGGGAGTTTGCTGTTTGGTGGTGGCGTTCTCTATGGTGAGGTGTGGTGGCGTTCTCTATGGTGAGGTTGCCGTCAGAGTGGTGGCCACCAGTTAAGAAGTAGGAGTTGTGTGCTGTTGATGAGGTTGTAAGTAATAACCTGTGTGACGGTTGGTTAGTTTCGAAAACGGTTATGTAATAGGATACAGGAGTGGGTGAGTTAGTGTGTAAGCTGGCAAACAAGCTATAGAAGATTGTAAAAACCTTGACGTGTATAGGATATGTTGCATTGGGTAGTGGCTCCATAGAGGAGCGTTTAAAGCACAACTGATGATAAGTACACTCGGATTGGACAGAGTGAGTGCGTTGTTCGTGAGCCTGTTGTGAGTGAAGGCGAAGCAGTAACATATTGGGGGATTCAAGGTCAGCCATAGTAAGCTGAGTAGAACCTGTGCGAGAGTAAGGTGCAAAAGTTTTAGGAACGGGGACATATGGAGGATCGGGAAACACCCGGATCCAGTCTTTGGATACGAGGTTAGGTAGCCAAAGGCGCTTGGGAATAGCTTGTAGATCATCCACGATCTTTAGGAAGGGGCGTGGATGGAGGATGGGCCACGATAATAATTTAATTGGTCCAGTAGAATACCTGCGTGCAATGCATATCCATCTTTCTCTAGATTGGTAGTCGCCACAGAGGTAGGTCGGGAACCTATCAACAACATCGACACAGTAATCAAGTGTAGTATGGATAAGGTTGGCCACTGTGATGTGGTCTTGATGACAGTACTTATGCGGAGGCGTCATCTCAGCCAGTAGTACCAAGGGCTGGAGTAGCTTGATGACAGACAACATGCTGTCGAAAAGAGAGTCGTCCAGCAGGCTGTGTAAGTCTTCCGTCTTTTGCTGTTTTAGTAAATTCCTGTTTGTGCAGGGAGGAGTGATCTCAATTATATCACAATAGAATGTGCGCCTTTCCTCTGGTGAGATTAGGTGAAGGTGGTTAATAAAGGCGGGGAGAGATTCAAATAATAATACAGTAGGAAAACGGTGGCGTAACATACGAACAAGCGTATCATCAGACTCAACAACAACTTTTACATTGATATTTAAGCCTAAGTCATTAGTGGCTTGAGACAGGAACGCCGGAGTTGACAAACCAGAACAAAGTAACATGACAGAGGGTTTGCGGAGATTGGACTCTTGTGAGAGAAACACTGGGCGTGAGAGTAGTCAGGTTAATGGCTGCGTGTTTTGCTGAACAAACTTGTTCTGTTTCCGAAGATTGAGAACCAAAGGGCGAATCCACGGGCGATCTGGTAAAACTCTTTGGAGTAGGTAGTTGTAGTATGCCAGTAGATCCCTGTTTTCATGGTATCGCTTGAGGGGAAATGCGAGCGAGCGAAGTTCCAGCCGCTTGTCGCGCGCGATGTTGTAAGTGAGACAAGGGAGAGCGGGTAAATTAGCTGCTACATAGTGTATGGGTATACGTACATCTTTGTCTATGCGGCTCGTGACAGCGCTGAGCTTTGGCTCAGCTCGATCATTGAACACAGTGGTCAGGTTCGTCTGGTTCCACTCGAGCATGCTCAGGATAGCGAGATGTCGGTCATGCACTGGCTGAAGACATAAAGCGAAGTCGATCTTAACATAGCCAACTTGTGGATGATCTGGTAGGGGAATAACGATGTTACGTGTTAACATCATGTGTGATGCCCGTTGTTGTCCTGTAGCCGTCTGAATAACAATCGGCGCGTATTTGGAGTCCAATGGAATTATATGATTGGGTATTGCGAAATCGTAAGTGGACATCAATGAGATGGTAGCACAAGAGTCAAAATATAGAAAAGAGCAATGTGGAGGGACACTGTTTACCTTCATGTAGTTGGTGAGGAAGGCGTTTTCCGAATGTGGGCAAGTAGTGGAGAGGCTGGCTGTAAAGAAGTTCTTCAGCAATAACAGATTCGTTGGAATAATGATCGGTTGAACAGGTGGTGATGGTTCGTCAGCCTCATCAGCCATGCCGTGCTTTTCATCAAATGACGATAGCGAAGTATGATCGGCATCCCTTTTGGTTTCGGCTTGTGATGGTGTGTTGAGGGCAGATTGGACCTGTGAAGATAGCGAGGACAATAATGCTGGTGGTAAAGCCGAGATGGCGGAAGCGGTAAAGAGGTTAGACACAGTATTGGAAGGATTACCCTGTGTGTTTGTAGTAGGAGGAGTTGTTGTTGGGGTGGGAGCAGTAACGACAGTATGGTGTTGTGGCTCCACGTAGTTTAACGACTTTTCGGTCGAGGATAGATGAACGTCTACATCATAAATGATGTCTTCTGCAAACATGAGCTGTTCGTTTAGACGAAGTAAACTACTGTTGTCCTCAGTAGATGTCGTTGACAGAATGTCAGCTGATTGTAATGGAGTCTCAAATAACTTGTTGATATTATGTTGTAGCTGAGCCGTGGTATCATTATCTGTCACATGCTTCGTAAGTTCACTACACTGTTCTCGCAGGGTGTTTAAGGTGTGATTTGTTCGATCTAATAATTTCATGTTAGATCGAGAGGACCTGTCAAAAGTGCGGGGGTAAATTGGGCGATCATGGGACTGTCCTGTAGTTTTCTTGGTGACATAAGAATCACCAGAACGGTAGTATGATAAATCGCTGCGAGAGAAAGGCTTGCGAGTATCATTAGGAGTTATGCAAGCGTCTAGCATTGAATGTGGAAGATGTACCAGGTTGAGACGCAGTGATGAAGGCGAGTGTGTTAGCAGTTTGAGTCAGACTTTTGTCTACTAAATCTAGCGTGTTTGTAAGTAGTAACTTTGGCTTTGGTTGAGATGATAAACCTTCGACATAGGGTTGCCAAGAAACAGGGCGTTCTAAGCGTCTTTTGTTCGACCCATTTGATACTACATTGTATAGGTCTAATGCGCATTCTAAAATGTAGCTAGGGTTGGTAGGGTGACACAATCGTTCAGCTTCTGGCACAGGCCGAGATGAAGATCGGGTTTCATACATATAACACCAATCTACCCAACCACGATCGTAACGATTGTTGCTGGTATTATCGGCATAATGCCGATGTATCTCTTCATAGATTTTTCTACAAAGAGTACCAAAGTCGAATTGAAGGTCAGTCTCTTCCTGGTTAAGTTGGTAAGAGATTTGCCTAAATGCTAGGACAGCTTCGATAAATACATGGACATACCAGTTAGGATTATAAACAACAGAGTTAAATTGCTGTTTCAAATAGGACACATCAGTAGTCGTAACAGACTCGTAGTGACTAAAGGCGATGAGCATAATAGCTCGAGAGCCTTGTTGGGTAAATAACTTTTGTTGTATATCTCATTGATGGCGGGCCAGGCCGCAAGTGCCGGTTTTCCAACACTTTCAAGATTGAAGTAAGTATGCAAGAATGTAGCGTACGTGTTCTGGTAAGTGTGCCAGTCAGCTGCAGTTAACGAAAACATGGTAACAGGGGCACGAACACGGGTGTCGAAAGCTAGTGCCTTCGGGTGCGCGCGATTTAAGATTCGTTCCTCTTCTAAGAAACGAGCATTGATTTCAGGACGTAATGCCTTGACTTCATAGTCGTAACAGACAGTAGCTAGCTGAGCTACTTCTGCATCAGGCAAGTGGGGGAAAGCTTCGTTGGTGAAATGCCATTCCTGATACTCAGGGGGCAATTCATCTAGATCGGCAGCCCTATCGGTCTTCCATTCCAAGAAAACGCGATCGAGAATTTGATTTCGGAGGATCTCGTAGTCCTTGCATGACCGAGCATATGCTTCGTACGAGTCGTACTCGAGGAAGGCATCGGCATGACTGGACCGTAACAATTGCTTAACGTGCTTGATTTGCAAGGATACCTTGCGAGTCTGAAGCTGAAATCGATTTCCGTCGTTAAGAAACTCAACTACAGGAGCTTCGAGCTTCAATATATCCGCACCTGTGATCGCCTTGGGTGCGGCTCGTGCTGCGTGTTCTGCCATAGCAGTTGACGGGGGAACCTGTGGGTTCAGTCACGCAGTTGACACCGTCTTGACATTCTAAGGGGGTCTGTCTATCGGTGTCTATGTACACTCATCGATTTTTTCGATGGAAAATGTGTCTGTATGCCGACTGTGCAAGCTGTGAGTCCAGAGTAGTGTCGCTAAGCGTAGTCACTCAGGCAGCTGGTTAGTTTTGGTGCTCTCAAGGAGCTTGTTAAGTGCATTGCCATGGAATGTACGAGTGGACGTACCCAAAATATTCCATAACATGTGTGCAAGAGTACAGGTTAGCCAAATACACACACATCAACATTGACATGACAATACGATGCTATGAACAGGTGCACACAAGGTTGCGCGATCACGTGTGCAACAAAAAAATTATATACAGCCCAATGGTAATGACGTTGTACTTACAAGTGTGTTTTCGTGGCGAGGCTAAGTCGGAGCGGTAACGACCCAATACCCATAGGTTACGTGCGCGTTTTAAAACATGGTTTCTCAGGGACCCGCCTGGGCCCATAACCTGCAGAGCATTTAGCAAGCAGTGGTAAGTCACCTGGGAAACCATCGCGTCTCATCGTGAACGTCTGGAAGTATTTAATTTCGGGGAATGAAAAGGTATGTTCCCTATATCCTCAGAACACGACAGGCGGCATCTAGAACTACACGAGAAATGTTAAGTGTATAGTGCTACATACCTCGGGACGCGCTAGACCATGATGATGAGCGTAGGCACAAATCAGAGGACTATTTGATTGTGTAGAAAGGAAGAAGAAGGGTAAGGAAGAGATCACGTTCTCAACGGACGGATAAGGAAAAGAGGCAGCAGATTTCTCTGCACCACCTCCAGCCCCTTGGCCTGGATATTATCGACATCTACATCGCTCGCCGACAAGTCCGATGGGCAGGCTATGGTGCCCGCATGCCCTTGAAACCCCTCTCTCGGATTCAAGATGATCTCCTCCTGGCGCGCCTCCTATTTGTTACCCCCGCGGGTCGGGTCGGGTCGGGTCCCCACGTAAGGGCGGGGTCTCGACAAGGCACACCGCGCATTCCAAATATCAAAAAGCCCTCCGCGCACAAAACCGTCACATCTGGCGACAGACCATCAACCCGTCCTATCTATCTTCCGAGGGGTTGTCTGAAGGCCCGGTGACTTCGATCACGGCGCTGAGGCAGGAAAACAAGTAGGGAGACGGACGAAACGCAGAAAGGCAAAGAATAGGAGCCGCCGCAAGGTTATGCCGTCGCCGCCGCAAGGTTATGCCGGCGTCGCCGCCACCCATGAAGTTGGCGCGGAGCACATCGATAAAATGTCCTCAAAGGCCAAGGCTGCCGCTTGTACTAGTAACTAAGGCGGGAGGGTGATCCCGCTCGTAGTAGAACATGGCGAGTTGAGTAGGAAAAAACGATTGACGGGGAAGCGTACTTCTACTAAACACTAAAAGCGGGTGGTAGATAGTGATGACCTCACACAGTGTGCCAAATTATCCTTACTACTAATCGACGTCTGTCTGTCTGTCTGTCTGTCTGTCTGTCTGTCTGTCTGTCTGTCTGTCTGTCTGTCTGTCTGTCTGTCTGTCTGTCTGTCTGTCTGTCTGTCTGTCTGTCTGTCTGTCTCTCTGTCTGTCTGTCTCTCTGTCTGTCTGTCTCTCTGTCTCTCTGTCTCTCTGTCTCTCTGTCTCTCTGTCTCTCTGTCTCTCTCTCTCTCTCTCTCTCTCTCTGTCTCTCTGTCTCTGTCTCTGTCTCTCTGTCTCTCTGTCTCTCTGTCTCTCTGTCTCTCTGTCTCTCTGTCTCTCTGTCTCTCTGTCTCTCTCTGTCTCTCTGTCTCTCTGTCTCTCTGTCTCTCTGTCTCTCTGTCTCTCTGTCTCTCTCTCTCTCTCTCTCTCTCTCTCTCTCTGTCTCTCTGTCTCTCTGTCTCTCTGTCTCTCTGTCTCTCTGTCTCTCTGTCTCTCTGTCTCTCTGTCTCTCTGTCTCTCTCTCTCTCTCTCTCTCTCTCTCTCTCTCTCTCTCTCTCTCTCTCTCTCTCTCTCTCTCTCTCTCTCTCTCTCTCTCTCTCTCTCTCTCTCTCTCTCTCTCTCTCTCTCTCTCTCTCTCTCTCTCTCTCTCTCTCTCTCTCTCTCTCTCTCTCTCTCTCTCTCTCTCTCTCTCTCTCTCTCTCTCTCTCTCTCTCTCTCTTTGTCTTTAAATGTCGACTGCTAAGAGGGGGGTGTGTGTGGGGAGCATGAAGGATGTGGGTGAGTTTGTGGGGTATGAGGGATGTGCCGTACGGGCAGTTAGTCCCTCGATTTAGGGTAAGGATCAGGTAGGCGCGAGAGCCAGGCAGGTATTGATCCTCCAAGCCGTCTACGGCGACCTCGCAGACTATTTCCACGACCCGCGGCGGCTCTTTCAGCGCGCCATTCTCACGCCCCGTCGAAACGATGTTGTCGATGCTGACAACGCGCGCATGACCGCGGCCTTTTTTTCCCGGAGACGAGGCGTCGGAGTTCTTTTCGGCGGACTAGGCTGGGTCGGAAGACGACGCCTCGCTCTTTACAGTAGAGTTTTCAACTCCCTGACAACCAACGGCATGCTGACTTTGATCGCGAGCTTAATGTCTTCGCAACCTCGACCCGTCGCACGGCCACTGCAACGGTACCAGATACATGATCGATCGTGTCGTTGTCACCGAGGCTCCTCCAACCTGTATCCCTTAAGGCCCGCCTACGCCAAACGATCAACAAGAGCCAGGGCCAGACGCCCCGCGAGGTCGGCGTCCTCTTTCCCAAGCCCGTCTTCTGCCACGCCCAGCTCTACAACCCCGAGGATATCCTCTTCTGAGTCGACGACTCCACCCTACCCCACACGTGCTGCGCAATACCGATAAGCCCCTTCCCGGCGTCTACACGCGCACTGTAGGTGAACTTACTGGGACCAGGTGAACTTACTGGGGTTTGAGATTGGGACTAGGTGAACTTAGTGACCAGGTGAACTTACTGGGACCAAGTGAGCTTACTGGGGTTTTTAGAGTGAACGCAAAGGCTAGCGGCGTGTACGGATCAAAGCGGCTTAGATTGGCGGAGGTGAGAGCGACGAGCTCGAAGGAGAGTGGGGTGAGTGGATGTGAGCACGAGTGGGATTACGCCGAACTTACTGGGGTTAGAGATTGGGACTAGGTGAACTTACTGGGACCAGGTGAACTTACTGGGGTTAGAGATTGGGACCAGGTGAACTTACTGGCGAACTTACTGGCCCGCACTTGTTGTCCTTATAACGATAATAATCTTGATCATGATCTCTCGCAATAAATCAATCAATCAATCAATCAATCAATAACGTGGTATGAGTGACTCGCGGCGGCACTTCGTCTCGGCCAATCTGTGCCCTTGAAAAAGGGCAGCTGTCTCGGTGAACACTCGGCTCTTGGTGCCCGTGGCATTATTATTGAAGAACATGGTGAATACGACGTCGGTTAAATTTGATGGAGGCTTGCGATTTATCGCGTCTTTGCAGAGGGCCGCGGATTTTTTTCTTAGAAGACAGCCGGCTGCCTCTAAGGTGACGCCATAGACTGGTGGCCACAGAGCGGCAATAGTCGCGTCACCGAGAGCGAGCATCGCGCGCGTCGCGTCAATTTCGATGCGTCTGACGGCGTTTCGCGTCGAGCACGAGAGTTGGCAGAGTTTCCAATAAAGGCTCTTGACGCGAGCGTCGACGATAATCGCCCAAGACTCGACGTGCACATACTGCGAGCAGCTGAGGGCGACACCCGAGACTCGGGTCGATGTGTCGAGGTAGAAAGGCCAAGCGAGAGTCTCGAGCCACGCGTCGCCGAACGGACCCCTCGCGTCGCCGTCGACGAAAAGATAGTGCGATGCGTCCAAGTCGCGCAGCACCCAAGCCCGCGGACAGAGGCTCGATCTTGATGATAAGACTTGGCGGAAGACGACGTTTGCAGGGAGCACGGCAGGACCCCACGGATCATCGACTCCGATCGACGCGAAAACTCGTCGGCCTCTGGCAGCGGCGAGGTCGACGTCACCACGAAGGTCACGTTCGGCGGCTTCTTGAGAACCGCATTTTTCACAAACACGGCTAGATTCGTGCGCTTCGTGATTGTCGCGCACCGATCCTCTGGATTCTCATCGTAGTGCAGATGTGCGACCTGCGCGATCAAAAAATCGCGCTCGCGAAAACCGACTCGTACCTCACGAGGCGCGGGAAGATGAAGTTGGAGGTCCGAGCCGGTATGCCACGAGCGACGAGGTCGTCTGCGCGGTCGCACGTACCAGGCATTTTGAACGACGAGGGAGCATGACACGGCAGTTCGCCGCCCAACGTTGGCTGCCGAAACAAAGCGCCGGTCTCGTTGGCCACGCGCATCTTGAAGTCGCGTGGCTTGAAAGGCATCACTGATCCGCCAAACTTTGTAAAGACGATGTCGCTCAGTTTCGCTGGTGTCCTCAGCGTACTCAGGGGCCCCAGGGGGTTCCTGCAATTCTGGAGATCGCTGATGAGCCGAGGTGTTTTTTCGGCCCGCATGCACTCGGCTGCCGCGCGCGTAAAGCCGTAGAGTGGTGGCCGAAAGGCCGCGATCGATCCGTGCGCGAGAGCGGCGAGTCCAACCGCAACCTCGCCTTGCATGATGGCGTCGGTCTTTTGCATCGAACACGCGTTATCGTAGACCCGAATGAATTCGTGCTTGACGCGCGCGTCTACGACGATCGCCCAAGACTGGACGTGGACGCTATGCTCACAACTTATGACGACGCCCAAAACCCGCGTCGTCGGATCGACGGCGAAGGGCCACGCGAGCGTCGAGACCCACTCGTCCCCGAACGGACCTCGGGCGCCGTCGTTCAAAAACCTAAAACTCGCGTAACTACCACAGAGGTGACGACTCACAGATAGTGCGAGGCATTCCCGTAGTTTCGAATCACGCGCGCCCGTGGACAGAGGTCCGTGTCTGTGTTGCCAGTGCGCTGGAAATGGACGGCCGGCGGCAGTATGGCTTCGCCCCACGGATCGTCGACTCCGATCGACGCGAAGAACTCGTCGGCCTCAGGGAGCGGCGAGCTCGCCGTCACCACGAAGGTCACGTTCGGCGGTGCCTTGAGAACCGCATTGTTCACAAACACGGCCAGATTCGTGCGCTTGATGACGATCTTGCACCAGTCGTAGCGCGGGCTCTCAAAGTAGTGCAAGTGCACGACCTGCGATGATTCGGGCAGTGACTTCGGCGATGATACAGATCGGACGAGATGCGGGAACGTGCGAGTCGACGTCCGAGGAGGGATCCCGCGAGGGACGATATCCTCCGCGAACGCGCAGTCGTCCGCGCCGACGCCGCACACGAACGACAACAAAACGAGGATCATTTCATTTCAAGGGCAAGGGCGACGTCCTTTTACCACAAGCAAACATTTCGAAAGAAACGGTCAAGGACTTCATACCACGTAGAAATAACTAATCGACAGATGTTTGTCTGTCTGTTTGTCTGTTTGTCCTTACTACTAATCGACAGATGTTTGTCTGACAGATGTTTGTCTGACAGATATTTGTCTGTCTGTTTGTCTGTTTGTCCACAATAATTAATCGACAGATGTTTGTGTGACAGATGTTTGTCTGTCTGTTTGTCTGTTTGTCCACAATAATTAATTGGGAAACGTCAGTCAGTCAGTCACTCGAGATTACCGGACCTATACATTCTGTTCAAATCCCTACTTTCTGTTCTTTTGCTAATGTATGCGCCAAAAGCGGTGCTGTTTATAAAATGTTTTCTTCTTGGCATCTGTGAGAGCCTTGTAGTATGGGAGAGAGCGAAGAAGTTTGAGCGAGAATCTGGGGTGGTTGCGGTACGTACGTCTCGAGGTCGGATCCTGGTGGTCGATTTGTAAGCTGAATGTAGCCTGGGGAGTGTGGGTGAAGACGATTTTCGGGTACGTGGTGCGCCTAGGTCCCTGGTTTCGAGTTCGAATCCCGCAGTAAATTGGACACTGGTAGTCGTAAAAATAGAGAGTAAATCGAAGAAGAAAACCCTTAGTGTTTCTAAAAAGAAAATCCTTACCCTCCTTCCTCTTTTTTTGCTATGCAAACCCTCGGCCGATCTTTTTTGAAGTAAGGTTGACGCGTGCGACGGCGATGGAGCCTTCGCCCGGCAAACGGGACGACGCGCTCGAGCCAGGGACGCGAGCCTCGACGCCGGCATGGCATGCCGGGGTTTTTCTTTCGATGTTCTTTCGGGGTTCTGGCGCGCGCAAAAATGCGACGCGATTTCGCCTTTATTCCGCGCGAACTCTTCGGTACCGCGCGATGCGTGCCGGCGTCTTCGTCGCCGCTGCGACCGGCCACCGAAATCGAGAAGGGCTTGCCGCGCTCGCGTCTGCGGTCAAAGCCCGCTTCCACGGCCACGACTCGCTCTTCCGACGGGACGTCCTCGAGAACGCGCGAGAGCGAACGAGACTCGACCGTCGACTCGGTGGATCGAACATCGTTTCACCTTCGATACGATGCGTGCCGGCGGCTTCGTCGCCGCTGCGAGCGGCCACCGCCGTCGCGACCGCGGACTCGGACTCGCCCGCGGGTTGACGTCCAGTCGACCAACCCGAAATAAAACTTCGCGGCGCGCCGCCGATCGTCGAGCAAGACGCGTCCGCCAGCGCTTCGATACGATGCGTTCCGGCGTCTTCGTCGCCGCTGCGAGCGGCCACCACCGTCGCGACCGCGGCCTCGGACTCTCCCCCGCGGGCGACAACGGCTCGCCGTGAAGTCGCGGCCTTCGTCGAGGCGTCGTCGAGCTCGACGCGTCTGCAACCGCGATTTCGCCTTTGGTCGACGGTGGTCGCGCCACGTCCTGGGACTGGCCGCGCTCTGGCCATCGCAAACCTCGCGACCTACAGCTGGAGCGCCTACGGATCGAAGACCAGGAACAACGCGGCGACGACCGCGACGAGCGCGCCGCGCGCCCACGCGCCGACGACCGGCCGCGCGCCCGCGCGCGTCCACGACGACCGCCCGTGGCCGCGCTCTGGCCATCGCCGACGGAGACGAAGACCTCCCCGCTCGCGTCTACGGCGAAGCCCGCTTCCACGGCCACGCCTCGCTCTTCCCGCTGCGGCCGTCCTCGCCGCGAGAACCTCTGGACCGTCGACCGCGACGGCGCGTCCGCTATCTATGGATTATGCGCCACGCCCTCCTCCTCAGTACGCCCGCCGCCACCCCGGCGCCTACACCAAAAATATTGTCTATAAGGAAATACTCCAATAAAGAAAGCGGCCATCCGCCATCACATAGTCCATCCGCAAAAAACGCGAAGCCGAAAATAAACAGGCATAACGCTAACCCCCAGAACGCTTCGCGCAACGGAAAGCAAGGAAAACGGTACACACCCTAACCCAAGAACGAAAAATTACGCAGAAATCTTCAAGAACCGAAAAGACTGAATTTCCACGGCGTGCGACGGCGTTTTTGGTCGGCTCCCGAGACGCGGCGGCCGTCGAGACGGTGGGGGTCCGGGGGTGTCCCCCGGCGGGGGGTTTGGGGGGCAGAATCCCCCAATTCTCGGGGGGGTTCGGGGGGCTTGCCCCCCGAGAAAAAGGCCGGAAAAAACCCGACTTGGCTTTACTAGTCCTTACTACTAATCGACAGATGTTTGTCTGTCTGTCTGTTTGTCTGTTTGTCTGTTTGTCTGTTTGTCTGTTTGTCTGTTTGTCTTTAAACAAGTGCGGGCCAGTAAGTTCACCTAGTCCCAATCTCTACCCCTTGTAAGTTCAGGTCTGGTCCCAGTAAGTTCACCTGGTCAGTTAGTTCACTTAGTCCCAATTTCTATCCCGGGGTCACGCGAGCGTTGTCAGCATCGACATCATCGTTTCGACGGGGCGTGAGAATGGCGCGCTGAAATAGCCGCCGCGGGTCGTGGAAACAGTCTGCGAGGTCGCCGCAGACGGCTTGGAGGATCAATGTCCGGCTCGCGGGCCTACATGATCCTTACTACTAATCGACAGATGTTTGTCTGTTTGTCTGTTTGTTTGTTTGTCTTTAAATGTCGACTGCTAAGAAGGGGGTGTGTGTGGGGAGCATGAAGGATGTGGGTGGGTTTGTGGGGTATGAGGGATGTGCCTGACGGGCGGAGATAAGTACGCGGGACCTAGTCGGGGTCATCGCCGAGGCGTGGGGCAGGCGAAGAGAGGACGGGTCCCGCCCGTAGGTCGTACGCATGCTGCCGCCGGACGTATGTGCGACGAAGGGCGACGTCCTGCTGGGATCGGGCGGCCTGGGTGGGGTTCCCCGAGGCGGCGACATGGGTGGTTGTTTGTCCCCCGATTTAGGGTAAGGATCAGTTTGGCCCACGAGCCAGACATTGATCCTCCAAGCCGTCTACGGCGACCTCGCAGACTATTTTCACGACCCGCGGCGGCTCTTTCGGCGCGCCATTCTCACGCCCCGTCGAAACGACGTTGTCGATGCTGACAACGCGCGCATGACCGCGGCCTTTTTCCCGGAGACGAGGCGTCGGAGTTCTTTTCGGCAGACTAGGTTGGGTCGGAAGACGACGCCTCGCTCTTTACAGTCGAGTTTTCGACTCCCTGACAACCAACGGCATGCTGACTTTGATCGCGAGCATAAAGTCTTCGCAACCTCGACCCGTCGCACGGCCACTGCAACGGTACCAGATACATGATTGATCGTGTGGTGTCACCGAGGCTCCTCCAACCTGTCCTAACTACTAATCGACAGATGTTTGTCTGTTTGTCCGTCTGTCTGTCTGTTTGTCCCTCGATTTAGGGTAAGGATCATGTGGGCCCGCGAGCCACACATTGATCCTCCAAGCCGTCAACGGCGACCTCGCAGACTATTTCCACGACCCGCGGCGGCTCTTTCAGCGCGCCATTCTCACGCCCCGTCGAAACGATGTTGTCGATGCTGACAACGCGCGCATGACCGCGGCCTTTTTCCCGGAGACGAGGCGTCGGAGTTCTTTTCGGCCGACTAGGTTGGGTCGGAAGACGACGCCTCGCTCTCAAGAGTCGAGTTTTGAACTCCCTGACAACCAACGGCATGCTGACTTTGATCGCGAGCTTAAAGTCTTCGCAACCTCGACCCGTCGCACGGCCACTGCAACGGTACCAGATACATGATCGATCGTGTCGTTGTCACCGAGGCTCCTCCAACCTGTATCCCTTAAGGCCCGCCGACGCCAAACGATCACCAAGAGCCAGGGCCAGACGCCCCGCGAGGTCGGCGTCCTCTTGGCGAAGCCCGTCTTCTGCCACGTCCAGCTCTACGTGGCTCTCTGTCGATCGGCAACCCCGAGGATATCCTCTTCTGGGTCGACGACTCCACCCTACCCCACACGTGCTGCGCAATACCGATAAGCCCCCGGCGTCTACACGCGCACTGTAGTTGAACTTACTGGGACCAGGTGAACTTACTGGGGTTTGAGATTGGGACTAGGTGAACTTAGTGACCAGATGAACTTACTGGGACCAAGTGAACTTACTGAGGTTTTTAGAGTGAACGCAGAGGCTAGCGGCGTGTACGGATCAAAGCAGCTTAGATTGGCGGAGGTGAGAGCGACGAGCTCGAAGGAGAGTGGGGTGAGTGGATGTGAGCACGAGTGGGCTTACGCCGAACTTACTGGGGTTAGAGATTGGGACTAGGTGAACTTACTGGGACCAGGTGAACTTACTGGGGTTAGAGATTGGGACCAGGTGAACTTACTGGCGAACTTACTGGCCTGCACTTGTATCCCTTAAGCCCCACCGACGCCAAATAAATAAATAAATCAATCAATCAATCAATAACGTGGTACTAGTAAGGCCAAGTCGGGTTTTTTTCGGCCTTTTTCTCGGGGGGCAAGCCCCCCGAACCCCCCGGGAATTGGGGGGCTCTGCCCCCCAAACCCCCCGCCGGGGGACACCCCCGGACCCCCCACCGCCTCGACGGCCGCCGCGTCTCGGGAGCCGACGAAAAAAGCCGTCGCACGCTCTGGAAATTCTGTCTTTTCGGTTCTTGAAGATTTCTTGGTAATTTTTTCGTTCTTGGGTTAGGGTGTGCACCCTTTTCCTTCCTTCCCGTTGCGCGAAGCGTTCTGGGGGTTAGCCTTATGCCTGTTTATTTTCGGCTTTGCGTTTTTTGCGGATGGACTATGAGATGGACTATGAGATGGCGGATTGCCGCTTTGTTTAATGGAGTATTTCATTATAGACAATAGGCGCCGGGGTGGCGGCGGGCGTAGTGAGAAGGAGGGCGTCGCGCATAATCCATAGATAGCGGACGCGCCGTCGCGGTCGACGGTCTAGAGGTTCTCGCGGCGAGGACGGCCGCAGCGGGAAGAGCGAGGCGTGGCCGCGGAAGCGGGCTTCGCCGTAGACGCGAGCGGGGAGGTCTTCGTCTCCGTGGGCGATGGCCGATGGCCACGGGCGGTCGTGCGCGCCCGCGCGCCGACGACCGGAGGCCGCGGTCGCGAAGGCGGTGGCCGCTCGCAGCGGCGATGAAGACGCCGGCACGCATCGTATCGAAGCGGCGACGAACGCCGGCACGCATCGTATCGAAGCGCTGGCAGACGCGTCGAGCGCCGGCGCGCCGCGCCGCGGAGTTTGCATTCGGGTTGGTCGACTGGACAGTCCGCGGGCGAGTCCGAGTCCGCGGGCGAGTCCGAGTCCGCGGGCGAGTCCGAGTTCGAGTCCGCGACGGCGGTGGCCGCTCGCAGCGGCGACGAAGACGCCGGCACGCATCGTATCGAAGCGCTGGCGCACGCGTCGAGCTCGACGCGCCGTCGAGTTTTTATTTCGGATTGGTCGACTGGACGTCAACCCGCGGTCGCGACGGCGGCGACGAAGACGCCGAAACGCATCGTATCGAAGCGCTGCCCGGCGGCGCGGTGCGCTGCCCGGCGGCGCGGTGCGCTGCCCGGCGGCGCGGTGCGCCGCCCGTCGAGCGAGCCGCCGAGTTTTTTTTCCGGTCGGTCGACTGGACGTCAACCCGCGGGCGAGTCCGAGTCCGCGGTCGCGACGGCGGTGGCCGCTCGCGGCGACGAAGCCGCCGGCACGCATCGTAACGGAGGTTAAACGGTGGTCGATCCACCGAGTCGACGGTCGAGTCTCGTTCGGTCGCGCGCGTTCTCGAGGACGGCCCGTCGGAAGATCGAGTCGTAGCCGTGGAAGCGGGCTTCGACCGCAGAGACGCGAGCGCGGCAAGCCGTTGTCGATTTCGGTGGCCGGTCGCAGTCCGAGTCCGAGTCCGCGACGGCGGTGGCCGCTCGCAGCGGCGACGAAGACGCCGGCACGCATCGTATCGAAGCGCTGGCGCACGCGTCGAGCTCGACGCGCCGTCGAGTTTTTATTTCGGATTGGTCGACTGGACGTCAACCCGCGGTCGCGACGGCGGCGACGAAGACGCCGACACGCATCGTATCGAAGCGCTGCCCGGCGGCGCGGTGCGCCGCCCGTCGAGCGAGCCGCGGAGTTTTTTTTCGGGTCGGTCGACTGGACGTCAACCCGCGGGCGAGTCCGAGTCCGCGGTCGCGACGGCGGTGGCCGCTCGCGGCGACGAAGCCGCCGGCACGCATCGTAACGGAGGTTAAACGGTGGTCGATCCACCGAGTCGACGGTCGAGTCTCGTTCGGTCGCGCGCGTTCTCGAGGACGGCCCGTCGGAAGAGCGAGTCGTAGCCGTGGAAGCGGGCTTTGACCGCAAAGAACATCGAACGAAAAATTGCGGCATGCCATGCCGGCGTCGAGGCGGTCTTCGTCTTCTTCTTCTCCGTCGGCGATGGCCAGAACGCGGCCACGGGCGGTCGTCGTGGGCGCGCGCGGGCGCGCGGCCGGGTCGTCGGCGCGCGCGCGCGCGGCACGCTCGTCGCGGTCGTCGCCGCGTTTTTCGTGGTCTTCGATCCGTAGCGGGGGAGAGTCCGAGGCCGCGGTCGCGACGGCGGTGGCCGGTCGCAGCGGCGACTTCGTCGCCGGGCAGCATCGCGCGCTCCCGGGCGTGCCGGTTGGCAGCCGGAACGTTCGCTGTGGGACGGTGCAATGGCCGGGGTGGCGAAGACGGAAGGATAGGGTTTTCTTCCTCGAAATACTTGCGATCTACGACTACGCCAGCATACAGCCAGCATAGAAATCGACCATCCGACAGGGTTTTCTTTTCAACGAATACTACGGGTTTTCTTCTTCGAAATACTCTCCGCCTAAGGGTTTTCTCTCTCCTTCGAAATACTACCAGGATCCGAACTCGAGACGTACGTACAGCAATCACCCAGATTCTCGCTCAAACTTCTAGGGTCTCTTCGATAGTCCAAGGGTCGAACTCGAGACGTACGTACAGCAATCACCCAGATTCTCGATACTCCAAGGGTCGCCGCAGATGGCAAGTGCAGAACATTTTATAAACATTAATGCTTTTGGCTCATACATTTAGCAAAGAACAGAAAGTAGGCCTCGAGTGAAGCGTTTTGAAATGAATCGGCTTTACAAAACGCAGATTTTGTCGGCCCGTTTCGAGCATACATAGGGATTGGAACAGAAAGTAGAGTTCCGTTCATCTGTTGTCACGGACTGACTGACATTTCCCAATTAATTATTGTGGAAGTAAGGCCAAGTCGGGTTTTTTTCGGCCTTTTTCTCGGGGGGCAAGCCCCCCGAACCCCCCGGGAATTGGGGGGCTCTGCCCCCCAAACCCCCCGCCGGGGGACACCCCCGGACCCCCCACCGCCTCGACGGCCGTCGCGTCTCGGGAGCCGACGAAAAACGCTGTCGCACGCCGTGGAAATTCTATCTTTTCGGTTCTTGAAGATTTCCGCGTAATTTTTCGTTCTTGGGTTAGGGTGTGTACCGTTTTCCTTCCTTTCCGTTGCGCGAAGCGTTCTGGGGGTTAGCCTTATGCCTGTTTATTTTCGGCTTTGCGTTTTTTGCGGATGGACTATGAGATGGACTATGAGATGGCGGATGGCCGCTTTGTTTAATGGAGTATTTCATTATAGACAATAGGCGCCGGGGTGGCGGCGGGCGTAGTGAGAAGGAGGGCGTCGCGCATAATCCATAGATAGCGGACGCGCCGTCGCGGTCGACGGTCCAGAGGTTCTCGCGGCGAGGACGGCCGCAGCGGGAAGAGCGAGGCGTGGCCGCGGAAGCGGGCTTCGCCGTAGACGCGAGCGGGGAGGTCTTCGTCTCCGTGGGCGATGGCCGATGGCCACGGGCGGTCGTGGTGGACGCGCGCGGGCGCGCGGCGGTCGTCGGCGCGCGGGCGCGCGGCGCGCTCGTAGAGTCCGAGGCCGCGGTCGCGAAGGCGGTGGCCGCTCGCAGCGGCGATGAAGACGCCGGCACGCATCGTATCGAAGCGCTGGCAGACGCGTCGAGCGCCGGCGCGCCGCGCCGCGGAGTTTTTATTCGGGTTGGTCGACTGGACACCGCGGGCGAGTCCGAGTCCGCGGGCGAGTCCGAGTCCGAGTCCGCGACGGCGGTGGCCGCTCGCAGCGGCGACGAAGACGCCGGCACGCATCGTATCGAAGCGCTGGCGCACGCGTCGAGCTCGACGCGCCGTCGAGTTTTTATTTCGGGTTGGTCGACTGGACGTCAACCCGCGGTCGCGACGGCGGCGACGAAGACGCCGACACGCATCGTATCGAAGCGCTGCCCGGCGGCGCGGGGCGCTGCCCGGCGGCGCGGCGCGCCGCCCGTCGAGCGAGCCGCTCGGGTTGGTCGACTGGACGTCAACCCGCGGGCGAGTCCGAGTCCGCGGTCGCGACGGCGGTGGCCGCTCGCGGCGACGAAGCCGCCGGCACGCATCGTAACGGAGGTTAAACGGTGGTCGATCCACCGAGTCGACGGTCGAGTCTCGTTCGGTCGCGCGCGTTCTCGAGGACGGCCCGTCGGAAGAGCGAGTCGTAGCCGTGGAAGCGGGCTTTGACCGCAAAGAACATCGAACGAAAAATTCCGGCATGCCATGCCGGCGTCGAGGCGGTCTTCGTCTTCTTCTTCTCCGTCGGCGATGGCCAGAGCGCGGCCGCGGGCGGTCGTCGTGGGCGCGCGCGGGCGCGCGGCCGGGTCGTCGGCGCGCGCGCGCGCGGCACGCTCGTCGCGGTCGTCGCCGCGTTTTTCGTGGTCTTCGATCCGTAGCGGGGGAGAGTCCGAGGCCGCGGTCGCGACGGCGGTGGCCGCTGGCAGCGGCGACGAAGACGCCGGCACGCATCGTATCGAAGCGCCGGGCCCGGCGGCGCGGAGCGCCGCCCGTCGAGCGAGCCGCCGAGTTTTTTTTCGTTTGTCGACTGGACGTCAACCCGCGGGCGAGTCCGAGTCCGCGGTCGCGACGTCGATGGCCGGTCGCAGCGGCGACGAAGCCGGCGGCACGCATCGTAACGAAGGTTAAACGGTGTTCGATCCACCGAGTCGACGGTCGAGTCTCGTTCGGTCGCGCGCGTTCTCGAGGACGGCTCGTCGGAAGATCGAGTCGTGGCCGTGGAAGCGGGCTTTGACCGCAGACGCGAGCGCGGCAAGCCCTTCTCGATTTCGGTGGCCGGTCGCAGCGGCGACGAAGACGCCGGCACGCATCGCGCGCGTAGGTGTACCGAAGAGTTCGCGCGCAAAAAAGGCGAAATCGCGTCGCATTTTTGCGCGCGCCAGAAAGAACCCCGAACGTAAAACGCCGGCATGCGATGCCGGCGTCGAGGCTCGCGTAGCGTCCCTGGCTCGAGCGCGTCGTCCCGTTTGCCGGGCGAAGGCTCCATCGCCGTCGCACGCGACAACCTTACTTCAAAAAAATTTTTTTACGACTACAACCTTACCCTGATCGCTGACTGCGGGCGATGGAGGACGGTGCCTCACGAATCCTGAGCCTTGCGAGGCCATCCGCCCTCCCGGCGTAGGTTGGCACCTATTCGCCTCCCGGGCGTGCCGGTTGGCAGCCGGAACGTTCGCTGTGGGACGGTGCATGGCCGGGGTGGCGAAGACGGAAGGTTAGGGTTTTCTTCCTCGAAATACTCGCGATCTACGACTACGCCAGCATACAGCCAGCATAGAAATCGACCATCCGACAGGGTTTTCTTTTCAACGAATACTACGGTTTTTCTTCTTCGAAATACTCTCTCGCCTAAGGGTTTTCTCTCTCCTTCGAAATACTCTCAAATACTCTCGCCGGCGTAGGTTGGCACCTATTCGCCTCCCGGGCGTGCCGGTTGGCAGCCGGAACGTTCGCTGTGGGACGGTGCATGGCCGGGGTGGCGAAGACGGAAGGTTAGGGTTTTCTTCCTCGAAATACTCGCGATCTACGACTACGCCAGCATACAGCCAGCATAGAAATCGACCATCCGACAGGGTTTTCTTTTCAACGAATACTACGGTTTTTCTTCTTCGAAATACTCTCTCGCCTAAGGGTTTTCTCTCTCCTTCGAAATACTACCAGGATCCGAACTCGAGACGTACGTACAGCAATCACCCAGATTCTCGCTCAAACTTCTAGGGTCTCTTCGATACTCCAAGGGTCGCCACAGATGGCAAGTACAAAACATTTTATAAACATTAAGGCTTTTGGCTCATACATTTAGCAAAGAACAGAAAGTAGGCCTCGAGTGAAGCGTTTTGAAATGAATCGGCTTTACAAAACGCAGATTTTGACGGCCCGTTTCGAGCATACATGCTCGAAAGAACAGAAAGTAGAGTTCCGTTAAGTGATCCTCACTGACAGACTGACATTTCCCAATTAATTATTGTGGACTAGTAAGGCCAAGTCGGGTTTTTTTCGGCCTTTTTCTCGGGGGGCAAGCCCCCCGAACCCCCCGGGAATTGGGGGGCTCTGCCCCCCAAACCCCCCGCCGGGGGACACCCCCGGACCCCCCGCCCCCAAGGCCCCCCGGGCCTCTGCTGGCGCGCACGGACGCGGGTGCCGACCAAAAACGCCGTCGCACGCCGTGGCAACGCTTTTTTTTCGTCATTTTCGGTTCTTGAACATGTTGAGATCCGTTATGAGGGTTTATGGTAGAGCGTCTGGCTTCTGCGGTAAGGCTTATGCGTGTCTTATTTTCGGCTTTGCGTGCCGCGACGCGGTGGACGTGGCCGCCGACCACACGCCCGTTTTATTCTCTTTCTTTGCCGTGGGATCCTGTGGGAGGAGACAACAGGCTCGGGGTGGAGGAGGCGGACTCCCCATTGGGGAGTTTTAGGCCTTGGGAATTAAGGGTGTAGTAGTCTTTTATTAATATCCATGGTGCGAGTTGGAGGAGGTAGACAGGGATGAGGCGGTGGAGAATGGAGCGCGCACCGTTGGAGTTGACAGGGCGTGGGTTTCGAAGGAGCACGACGGAGATTTATCCGTGTGGCCGACGGTGGCCGATGGTCTAGACGTAGATAGCGGACGTCCCGTCGCGGTCGACGGTCGAGCGTGGTTCGGGTCGAGGACGACCCGCGCGAAGAGCGAGGCGTGGCGGTGGATGCGGGCTCCGTTCCCTCGGCGATGGCGAGAGCGCGGCCACGGGCGGTCGTCGTGGGCGCGCGCGGGCGCGCGGCCGGGTCGTCGGCGCGCGCGCGCGCGGCACGCTCGTCGCGGTCGTCGCCGCGTTTTTCGTGGTCTTCGATCCGTAGGCGTTCCAGCAGTAGGTCGCGAGGTTTGCGATGGCCAGAGCCCGGCCAGTCCCAGGTCGTGGCGCGACCACCGTCGACCAAAGCGAAATCGCGGTCGCGGACGCGTCGAGGTCGACGACGCGTCGACGAAGGCCGCGACTTTACGGCGAGCCGTTGTCGCCCGCGGGGGAGAGTCCGAGGCCGCGGTCGCGACGGCGGTGGCCGCTCGCAGCGGCGACGAAGCCGGCGGCACGCATCGTATCGAAGGTGAAACGATGTTCGATCCACCGAGTCGACGGTCGAGTCTCGTTCGGTCGCGCGCGTTCTCGAGGACGGCCCGTCGGAAGATCGAGTCGTAGCCGTGGAAGCGGGCTTTGACCGCAGACGCGAGCGCGGCAAGCCGTTGTCGATTTCGGTGGCCGGTCTCCGCGGCGACGAAGACGCCGGCACGCATCGCGCGCGTACCGAAGAGTTCGCGCGCAAAAAAGGCGAAATCGCGTCGCATTTTTGCGCGCGCCAGAACCCCGAAAGAACCCCGAAAGCAAAACGCCGGCATGCGATGCCGGCGTCGAGGCTCGCGTAGCGTCCCTGGCTCGAGCGCGTCGTCCCGTTTGCCGGGCGAAGGCTCCATCGCCGTCGCACGCGTCAACCTTACTTCAAAAAAAGATCGGTCGAAAGGGTTTTCTTCTTCGAAATACTCTCGATTCTTACGACTACAACCTTACCCTGATCGCGGACTGCGCGCGATGGAGGACGGTGCCTCACGAATCCTGAGCCTTGCGAGGGCCATCCGCCCTCCCGGCGTAGGTTGGCACCTATTCGCCTCCCGGGCGTGCCGGTTGACAGCCGGAACGTTCGCTGTGGGACGGGGTA
The DNA here is from genome assembly GCA_029834535.1 of Chrysophaeum taylorii. Taxonomy (NCBI): domain Eukaryota; class Pelagophyceae; order Pelagomonadales; family Pelagomonadaceae; genus Chrysophaeum; species Chrysophaeum taylorii. The sequence continues at coordinate 71,783 of JAQMWT010000208.1, forward strand.
TGGTCTTCTTAGCAAATAGTACGGGTTTTCTTCTTAGAAATACTCTCGATTTTTACGACCACCAGCGTCCAATTTACTACTACGGGAATCGAACTCGATACCAGGGACCTGGGCGCACTACGTATCCGAAAATCGTCTTCACCCACGCTCGCCAGGCTACTACTCTCAGCATTACAAATCGACCACCAGGATCCGAACTCGAGACGTACGTACCGCAATAACCCCAGATTCTCGCTCAAACTTCTTCGCTTTCTCCGATACTACATGCTACAAGGCTCTCGCCGCAGATGGCAAGAAGAAAACATTTTATAAACATTAAGGCTTTTGGCTCATACATTTAGCAAAGAACAGAAAGTAGGCCGCGGGTTGAAGTTTTGACTTTACAATTGACTTTACAAAACGCAGATTTTGACGGCCCGTTTCGAGCATACATAGGGATTCGAACAGAAAGTAGAGTTCCGTTAATGTGTCGGGACACACTGACTGACATTTCCCAATTAATTATTGTGGACTAGTAAGGCCAAGTCGGGTTTTTTTCGGCCTTTTTCTCGGGGGGCAAGCCCCGAACCCCGGGAATTGGGGGGCTCTGCCCCCCAAACCCCCGCCGGGGACACCCCCGGACCCCCCACCGCCTCGACGGCCGCCGCGTCTCGGGAGCCGACCAAAAACGCCGTCGCATGCCCTGGAAATTCTGTCTTTTCGGTTCTTGAAGATTTCTTGGTAAGTTTTTCGTTCTTGGGTTAGGGTGTGTACCGTTTTCCTTCCTTCCCGTTGCGCGAAGCGTTCTGGGGGTTAGCCTTATGCCTGTTTATTTTCGGCTTTGCGTTTTTTGCGGATGGACTATGAGATGGACTATGAGATGGCGGATGGCCGCTTTGTTTAATGGAGTATTTCATTATAGACAATAGGCGCCGGGGTGGCGGCGGGCGTAGTGAGAAGGAGGGCGTCGCGCATAATCCATAGATAGCGGACGCGCCGTCGCGGTCGACGGTCCAGAGGTTCTCGCGGCGAGGACGGCCGCAGCGGGAAGAGCGAGGCGTGGCCGCGGAAGCGGGCTTCGCCGTAGACGCGAGCGGGGAGGTCTTCGTCTCCGTGGGCGATGGCCGATGGCCACGGGTGGTCGTGGTGGACGCGCGCGGGCGGGCGAGTCCGAGTCCGCGGGCGAGTCCGAGTCCGCGGGCGAGTCCGAGTCCGAGTCCGCGACGGCGGTGGCCGCTCGCAGCGGCGACGAAGACGCCGGCACGCATCGTATCGAAGCGCTGGCGCACGCGTCGAGCTCGACGCGCCGTCGAGTTTTTATTTCGGGTTGGTCGACTGGACGTCAACCCGCAGGCGAGTCCGAGTCCGCGGTCGCGACGGCGGTGGCCGCTCGCGGCGACGAAGCCGCCGGCACGCATCG
>JAQMWT010000209.1:0-21161 GCA_029834535.1 Chrysophaeum taylorii
GCAGCTTGGGCAGCGTGGGCGGCAGCTCGATGGGCGAGGTAAGCGTCGGCGCTGGCAGCAGCGGCGGCGGCCCGTCCCGCGTCGAGTTGGAGTGCCGCAGCAGCGGCAGCAGCAGCGTGCATAGCGGCGAGATGGCGTTCCGCAGCAGCAGCGGCTCGAACGGCAAGGGCAGCGTCGCGCATACACGCTCGAATGCGATATCGGGCGGTGGTGGCGGCAAGGGCTGTAGCAAGTGGGAAAGTGCGATGGGGTGCGGTATCGCGGACCTGGGGGAGAGAGTGCACAGACACCCAGCGTTGATGAGGGCGGACCATGCGTATAGGACTGCGGCAGTTGGGGCAAGGCGGAAGGCGCGCGCGGTTGGTGGGCGCCACGTCAGGGTCGCCTTGGTCGCCGGCGAGGTTGCTTAGCGCCCACTGACCAACGCAGGCGTGGTGCGGGACCACGCGACAGCAGCGGACTTGGCAACGGGTAAAGCAAGGGCTGGAGCATATAGGACAAGCGCGGTCCCGTAGGTAGCTGACATAGCGGCCAGCCGTATGGCGCAGGAAGCAGCGGATTATTGCCAGGGACCGACGAGCACGTAATCGCTTTCAGGCTCGAAATTGGCACTGAAGAAGGGCCGCTGCGTAGTGGAGTGGCGGGCCAGGAGTCTGGCGCAAGGCCGCGACGCGGTTCTGCCAGGCTGCACGTGCTTGAGCGTGTTGGGCGCGGGTGCGTATAACGCGGGCGACATCCGGATGTGCAGAGTTTGTGCATGCGCGTGAAGGCGAGGCAGATAGCGGCGGCTGAGGGGTAGGTGACGGGCCCGAGGGTGGCGAGGAATTTGGCGTGGGTGTGGCAGACGGCGGGAAAGTACTGGTGGCAGTGGGTGCGACGGACTGTGTGGGTGTAGCAGGTGAGCGACGGGCACGGTGGTGCTGCCGAGCGCGAACAAAGCGCTGAAGACGGTGTGACGTGGCTGACCAGGAGCGCGACGCAGGGCCGCAACGAGGGTCTGTCGGGCAGCACGTGCCAGAGTATGCTGAGCGCGACTTCGGGCAGCACGAGCGGTGGACGAGAGAGTAGAGTGCTGAGCAGGGGTCGGAGGCAGAGCCGGCTGTGGTGGCTGAGGGGGAGTTGACGAGCTCTGGGTCGCGGAGGCGGGCGGCGAGTGAGCCGGTGTGGCCGCAGCAGACGACGGAGGGCTTTCGGTAGCGAGAGCTGCCTGGGGTTGAGTCCGTGCGCGAAACTGGCGCTGGAGAAGAGTTGCAGCATGGTGGCGAGACTGACCAGGATCTTGGCGCCGAGCTGCGATTCAGCCGGGCTGCACGCGCCTGAGCGTGTAGATGTTGGGTGCGTGCAGCGCGGGCGACCGCTGGCAAAGTGGGATGTGTGCGGGCTCGAGCACGACCGGTAGGCAAGGCGTGGAGACGCGGTAGGGGGGCGTGCGACGAGCCAGGAGCCTCGACAGAGGGCGAAGGCGTTGGCGTGGGTGCGGGAGATGGCGAAGAGATGTCAGGGGCAGCGGTGTGCGTGGGAACCGGTGGCGAAGGGTGGTCGACCTCAAGGTCCATGTCCGTGCCGGTGGGAAGCGGGTGTGTGCCAGACGAGGGGAGGTTCTTGGCGGCAATGTGGGTGGACATGAAGGACGGTTTGAGGTCCATAGGCGCAGGCTCGAGTGGTATGGGGTCTTGAACTGTGGCGGATTACCGCTGGCGGTGTGGGCGGCGGCGACGCGATGCAGGAGAGTTGTCGGCAGAGGGGCCGGGAGGGTGGGTGGCTGGCGCCGTGGTGGGTATTGGGAGGGGCGCGATGGTATTGGCTTTCCCCGCGTTCGGTGGAGGCGCGATGTCCGTAGCAACAGACCCGGATGGTGGCGTCCAGCGGCGGACGCCATGGCGGCGCGGTGCCGGTGTCGCAGCGGGCGGAGGGGGAGTCGCATTGGTGGGTTCCCGACGGCGAGGGGGGGAGGTAGCGGACTCTGCCTCCGATGACTCCAGGTCTATAGCCACAGGCCCTGGAGGTGTGGTGTCAGTGGCCGTGGGGGAAGACCTGCGGCGACGGGAGTGGTGTCGGTCTGGTCTTGTTGCGGGAGGAGGGGAATCCGGCCCCATGTCCGTGGAGGGTGGAGTGGTGAGCTCCGGTCGGCGCTGACGACGATGACGCGGAGCATGCGGACCTGAGGACGTATCCGAGGTTGCAGGAGACTCCGCACGAGGGGCGGACTCCTGTTGGCGCCGGTGGGGAGGATGAGGAGCAGGCGTGGCTGGGGGCGCAACCGAGGGTGCCGGTGATTCCACTTGGGGGGCGGACTCCTGTCGGCGTCGATGGCGAGGCCGACGAACGGGTGTGGCTGTGGGTGGCTCCGAGGTTGCAGGTGACTCCGCACGAGGGGCGGACTCCGAGGCTGCTCCACGGGGATCGCGATGTTGCTCGTAAGGGAGAAGCGCGTCAAGAGCAAGGCCAAGGGCCACGGAAGTGGCATGGCGCGAAACAAAAGCGACGCGTTTGAAGAAGGCGGCCAAAGGCCACGGGACATGACCATAGACTCTGCGTGCGTCGGCGTGCGTGAGAATAAGGCAGCCATAAACGGCAGCAAGGCACCGGGCGGATCGATGCAAAGGATCACGCTGAACCGCATGGCGGAGCGACCAGAAGCTGCGCATGAGACGCAGCTGGGCCGCCCGCGAGTAGCAGCAATGGCGGTGGCAACGATGATTGCGGTGGGCGAGGCGGTGACGAGCGCGTGCGTGAGATCCGCACGAGCGTGCTTACCAAGTTGCAGAGGGCGGTAAGAGGTCCAATGCAAGCGGCCTTGAAGGGTGCGCAAGGCAAAGAGTTGCAGGCGGTGGCCAAAGATGAGCCGGCAGCAGCAGCTTGCGAGATAGTGACCATACAACTCATAACCAGGAGGAGAGTCAAGAGCCGCACTAACGTAAGCACTGTAAAGCCTATGGGGAACATGAGACGCTGGGACCAAAAGTAATCGACGTCGGCGGGGAAGACATCGAGCCGCTTGACGCCGCAGGAGACCTGCACCGAGAGCGGAGGCCAATACGGAATGGATGACTCGCGGGGGCTGATGGCGAGCTGACAATGAGGAAAGTGGCGAAGATGGTGGAAAAGAGCAGGAGACGCCGGAAGCACGAGAAAGCCAGTCCCCGACTGCCCGAAGCCATAGTGGCGGACTTGCGTCAGCTATGGCACCCGTGTCGACGTGCACACTGAGCTCACATCGCGCCCGAATCAGGGCAAGGGTGTTTGAAGTTAGTTAGTTTAAACGGAAGAGAGGGCATCCGCCCTCCCGGCGCAGGTTGGCACCTATTCGCCTCCCGGGCGGGCCGGTTGGCAGCCGGAACGTTCGCAGTGGGACGGGGTATGGCCGGGGGGCGAATACGGAAGGTTATCGACGAGTTGGTTGTCAGTCACATCGCGGTCTCCTCGTCGCATGGCGACAAGCTTGATGGTCACTCTCCGCCGACCGACCTTTCGGCGCTCCTCGTCTACAGGCCCGTGATTCCGGGCTGGCTCCTGTCGGTCCGGCCTGGCTCCCATGCTCGGGAGAGGTCTGAAGTTAGTTAGTTAGTTAGTTACCCTTACCCTGATCGCCGACTGCGGTTGCGATGGAGGACGGTGCCTCATGAATCCTGAGCCTTGCGAGGGCATCCGCCCTCCCGGCGTAGGTTGGCACCTATTCGCCTCCCGGGCGGGCCGGTTGGCAGCCGGAACGTTCGCAGTGGGACGGGGTATGGCCGGGGGGCGAAGACGGAAGGTTATCGACGAGTTGGTTGTCAGTCACATCGCGGTCTCCTCGTCGCATGGCGACAAGCTTGATGGTCACTCTCCGCCGGCCGACCTTTCGGCGCTCCTCGTCTACAGGCCCGTGATTCCGGACTGGCACCTGTCGGTCCGGCCTGGCTCCCATGCCCGGGAGAGGTCTGAAGTTAGTTAGTTAGTTAGTTTTTAAATGTCGACTGCTAAGAGGGGGGGGTGTGTGTGGGGAGCATGAAGGATGTGGGTGGGTTTGTGGGGTATTAGTTAGTTAAAACGGAAGTTCAATGTTCGTCCGTCCCGTCTATAACGGTGGTCTTCCGTATTTTCATTTTAGTTGCTAGAATGAATTTGTGGCGAGCGACGGCGGACCGATATGCGGCTCGGGATGACGAGACAAACCGTCTGGCGGCCAGCGAGGCGGGAGACCACCCGCCGCCAATCGCCGACTTCCGAACCCGAAGAACACGGGGAACGAGCGGATGAAATACGGGACCGCCCGTATGATCGTCAAGGGCGAGCAGTTCGACATAGAGTTGCCGATCGTCGTGAAGAGGGGTCGAAAGGAGCATCAGCCGCAGAAGAAGCACCTGATTTGGAAAGTGCAGCAGCGTGCCCCGGTGCTCCCAGCGTCCACGCGATGCCATCGCCTTCGCGCAGACGAACCTTGACCTCTCTTGAACCCTCTGCCCAGGCCGCCCGCGCCCAGCAGGACGTCACACTTCATCGCACATACGTCCGGCGGCAGCATGCGTACGACCTATGGGCGGGGCCCGTCCTCTCTTCGCCTGCCCTGCGGCTCGGCGATGACCCCGACTATGTCCCGCATACCCAGCAACGCCCTTCAGGCACATCCTTCATGCACCCACACAACGCACCAAAAACCGGCTAGCACCCACACGCACCCCCCCCCCTCTTAGCAGTCGACATTCAAAAACCCTCTTTTTCAACCAAAGGCTCTACTGCGCCGGCCACTAATTAACTCAGGGTGTCGGCCGCATTTATTCCGCACCGATTCCCGCCCTGGTCCTAGCTGAGTCAAAACACCGTCTCCAACTCGACTCTGCACCCATCCTGGGCGCAGTTACATCGCCACATACTCAATCTTCGCCTACCTTCAACGATAAACATGGGACCACAATGCGACGATGGGATAAGGCCGCCACGGGCCGTAGCAAAGGCGACAAAAATAGCAAAGGCAGCCTCCTTGGCCCTCTGCAGAAGCACCGAGAACACAGAAGGCCTGTGCTCGCTCAATCAAACCTCAACCCTTCTTGGCGAATTACTCCTCTTCGGTGCAGCGCGTTGGTTATCTTCGACACCTCGCGGTTAGGTGTCACTTAGCGCCATACATAAAAAAATTCAAAAGGAATGAGCGTATACCTGGAACCACAAGGAGCCTGGTTTTACTTCAATCTATCACCTATGCAGCGCATTGACCACGGCAAAACCAAACACAAACACGACTAGACATCCTATGAAGTCGTTAAGGCTCTTTCTTAACCCCAGACCAAGCCGGGGGCTAGACCTCATCAGAAAACCTGGATTTCTAAGTGTGGTGGGATGAAACTGCGGTGGGATATGGACTCGAATAAACTGCGGCTGTGGAAAGTATGTAATGGGACGGCGCTCGAGGGCCAAAAGGGCAACTCACAAGGCGCCAACTTGCCTGAACACTTAAATCCAGAGTCTGAAGCATCACGACTTCACATCTACCATCAGCATGCGGATGGAGGACGATATCACGTAGTGACACATGATCTACAAGGGAGTTGACAGCCTTATAAACGGCCTCCTTAAGCGAGAAACAAAGACGAGGCCGGATTTTTATTGGGACTGTCTCCAAGTCGCGCAGACGCTCTTTTTCCGTAGTACTTAAGATGCGATTGGCCAGTCGTTCAGTATCCAAATTCGATAATTCACCAATCTCGAGGTCAATGCCAACACCTGCACAATTTGTTTCATTTGTGACAAGCGACACCGCTAAGGAATGCTTGTGAGTTATGGAACCCCGGCACGAGCTTGGTAGAATTGGGGATCCATCACTACGTCGCAGTATTGGTAGTATAGGTGACACGAGCTCAGACTTCTCGAGTGCACGACGCATTGCAAGTCGCCCACCCCAAAAGTTCAAGGCAGTAACAAATGACATACTCTTATCTAGGGGGAAAATCACTTCTTCCTCCAGCAACTCACTCGACAACGTAGGCAGAGCAGCAGTAACTAGCGCTGGAGCACGAGACTTGCGTTGAGGCAGCAGCACACCGACACAATAACCTTCAGGTATGTTCAACGAAAGCATCGTTGGGAAGAAAAGCTGGCCGACTTCGAATTGGCGGGCGTTGCGAAGCAACATCGTACCGTACTTTACTGTGTCGCACTTATGTTGAAACGAGTTGAGAGGCGCAGACTATATATTTTTTTGGGATCGGTCAAGTTTGGTCAATAAGTTTGGTCAATTTCTTTCAAGTCTTCTTAACTACTAATCGACAGATGTTTGTCTGTTTGTCCCTCGATTTAGGGTAAGGATCATGTAGGCGCGAGAGTAAGGATCAGGTAGGCGCGAGAGCCAGACAGTGATCCTCCAAACCGTCTACGGCGACCTCGCAGACTATTTCCACGACCCGCGGCGGCTCTTTCAGCGCGCCATTCTCACGCCCCGTCGAAACGATGTTGTCGATGCTGACAACGCGCGCATGACGGCGGCCTTTTTTTCCCGGAGACGAGGCGTCGGAGTTCTTTTCGGGAGACTAGGCTGGGTCGGAAGACGACGCCTCGCTCTTTACAGTAGAGTTTTCAACTCCCTGACAACCAACGGCATGCTGACTTTGATCGCGAGCTTAATGTCTTCGCAACCTCGACCCGTCGCACGGCCACTGCAACGGTACCAGATACATGATCGATCGTGTCGTTGTCACCGAGGCTCCTCCAACCTGTATCGCTTAAGGCCCGCCTACGCCAAACGATCAACAAGAGCCAGGGCGCAGACGCCCCGCGAGGTCGGCGTCCTCTTGCCCACAAGCCCGTCTTCTGTCACGTCCAGCTCTACGTGGCTCTCTGTCGATCGGCAACCCCGAGGAGATATGCTCTTCCGAGTCGACGACTCCACCCTACCCCACACGTGCTGCGCAATATCGACCGATAAGCCCCCTCCCGGCGTCTACACGCGCACTGTAGGTGAACTTACTGGGACCAACTGGCCTGCACTTGTCTTAACTACTAATCGACAGATGTTTGTCTGTCTGTCTGTCTGTTTGTTTGTCCCTCGATTTAGGGTAAGGATCAGGTAGGCGCGAGAGTAAGGATCAGGTAGGCGCGAGAGCCAGACAGTGATCCTCCAAGCCGTCTACGGCGACCTCGCAGACTATTTCCACGACCCGCGGCGGCTCTTTCAGCGCGCCATTCTCACGCCCCGTCGAAACGATGTTGTCGATGCTGACAACGCGCGCATGACCGCGGCCTTTTTTTCCCGGAGACGAGGCGTCGGAGTTCTTTTCGGCTGACTAGGTTGGGTCGGAAGACGACGCCTCGCTCTTTACAGTCGAGTTTTCAACTCCCTGACAACCAACGGCATGCTGACTTTGATCGCGAGCTTAAAGTCTTCGCAACCTCGACCCGTCGCACGGCCACTGCAACGGTACCAGATACATGATCGATCGTGTCGTTGTCACCGAGGCTCCTCCAACCTGTATCCCTTAAGGCCCGCCGACGCCAAACGATCAACAAGAGCCAGGGCCAGACGCCCCGCGAGGTCGGCGTCCTCTTGCCCAAGCCCGTCTTCTGCCACGTCCAGCTCTACGTGGCTCTCTGTCGATCGGCAACCCCGAGGATATGCTCTTCTGAGTCGACGACTCCACCCTACCCCACACGTGCTGCGCAATACCGATAAGCCCCCCTCCGGCGTCTACACGCGCACTGTAGGTGAACTTACTGGGACCAGGTGAACTTACTGGGGTTTGAGATTGGGACTTGGTGAATATAGTGACCAAGTGAACTTACTGGGACCAGGTGAACTTAATGGGGGTTTTAGAGTAAAGGGTTTTTAGAGTAAACTCAAAGGTTGGCGGCGCGTGCGGATCAAAGCAGCTTAGATTGGCGGAGGCGAGAGCGACGAGCTCAAAGGAGTTGGTGTGAGCTAGGTGAACTTACTGACCAGGTGAACTTATATGAAACTTACTGGGACCAGGTGAACTTACTGGGGTTAGAGATTGGGACTAGGTGAACTTACTGGCCTGCACTTGTCCTAACTACTAATCGACAGATGTTTGTCTGTTTGTCTGTTTGTTTGTTTGTCCCTCGATTTAGGGTAAGGATCAGGTAGGCGCGCGAGCCAGACAGTGATCCTCCAAGCCGTCTACGGCGACCTCGCAGACTGTTTCCACGACCCGCGGCGGCTCTTTCAGCGCGCCATTCTCACGCCCCGTCGAAACGATGTTGTCGATGCTGACAACGCGCGCATGACCGCGGCCTTTTTTTCCCGGAGACGAGGCGTCGGAGTTCTTTTCGGCCGACTAGGTTGGGTCGGAAGACGACGCCTCGCTCTTTACAGTCGAGTTTTCAACTCCCTGACAACCAACGGCATGCTGACTTTGATCGCGAGCTTAAAGTCTTCGCAACCTCGACCCGTCGCACGGCCACTGCAACGGTACCAGATACATGATCGATCGTGTCGTTGTCACCGAGGCTCCTCCAACCTGTATCCCTTAAGGCCCGCCGACGCCAAACGATCAACAAGAGCCAGGGCCAGACGCCCCGCGAGGTCGGCGTCCTCTTGCCCAAGCCCGTCTTCTGCCACGTCCAGCTCTACGTGGCTCTCTGTCGATCGGCAACCCCGAGGATATGCTCTTCTGAGTCGACGACTCCACCCTGCACGTGCTGCGCAATACCGATAAGCCCCCTCCCGGCGTCTACACGCGCACTGTAGGTGAACTTACTGGGACCAGGTGAACTTACTGGGAAGAACATACTGGGGTTTTCAGAGTAAAGTTTTAGAGTAAACTCAAAGGTTGGCGGCGCGTGCGGATCAAAGCAGCTTAGATTGGCGGAGGCGAGAGCGACGAGCTCAAAGGAGTGGGTGTGAGCTAGGTGAACTTACTGACCAGGTGAACTTATATGAAACTTACTGGGACCAGGTGAACTTACTGGGGTTAGAGATTGGGACTAGGTGAACTTACTGGCCTGCACTTGTCCTAACTACTAATCGACAGATGTTTGTTTGTTTGTCTGTCTGTTTGTCTGTTTGTTTGTCCCTCGATTTAGGGTAAGGATGATGTAGGCCTGCGAGCCAGACATTGATCCTCCAAGCCGTCTATGGCGACCTCGCAGACTATTTCCACGACTCGCGGCGGCTCTTTCAGCGCGCCATTCTCACGCCCCTTCGAAACGATGTTGTCGATGCTGACAACGCGCGCATGACCGCGGCCTTTTTTTCCCGGAGACGAGGCGTCGGAGTTCTTTTCGGCCGAATAGGCTGGGTCGGAAGACGACGCCTCGCTCTTTACAGTCGAGTTTTCAACTCCCTGACAACCAACGGCATGCTGACTTTGAGCGCGAGCTTAAGGTCTTCGCAACCTCGACCCGTCGCACGGCCACTGCAACGGTACCAGATACATGATCGATCGTGTCGTTGTCACCGAGGCTCCTCCAACCTGTATCCCTTAAGGCCCGCCTACGCCAAACGATCAACAAGAGCCAGGGCCAGACGCCCCGCGAGGTCGGCGTCCTCTTTTCCAAGCCCGTCTTCTGCCACATCCAGCTCTACGTGGCTCTCTGTCGATCGGCAACCCCGAGGATATGCTCTTCTGAGTCGACGACTCCACCCTACCCCACACGTGCTGCGCAATACCGATAAGCCCCCTCCCGGCGTCTACACGCGCACTGTAGGTGAGCTTACTGGGCCAGGTGAACTTACTGGGGTTTGAGATTGGGACTAGGTGAACTGAGTGACCAGGTGAACTTACTGGGACCAGGTGACTTACTGAGGGTTTTAGAGTAAACCCAAAGGTTAGCGGCGTGTGCGGATCGAAGCGCCTTAGATTGGCGGAGGCGAGAGCGACGAGCTCGAAGGAGTGGGTGTGAGCTAGGTGAACTTACTGACCAGGTGAACTTTTATGAAGCTTACTGGGACCAGGTGAACTTACTGGGGTTAGAGATTTGGACTAGGTGAACTTACTGGCCTGCACTTGTGTTTGTCTGTCTGTCTTTAAATGTCGACTGCTAAGAGGGGGGGGTGTGTGTGGGGAGCATGAAGGATGTGGGTGGGTTTGTGGGGTATGACTGTCTTTAAATGTCGACTGCTAAGAGGGGGGGTGTGTGTGGTTTGTCTGTCTGTCTGTTTGTTTGTTTGTCCCCCGATTTAGGGTAAGGATCATGTAGGCCTGCGAGCCAGGCAGGCATTGATCCTCCAAGCCGTCCACGGCGACCTCGCAGACTGTTTCCACGACCCGCGGCGGCTCTTTCAGCGCGCCATTCTCACGCCCCGTCGAAACGATGTTGTCGATGCTGACAACGCGCGCATGACCGCGGCCTTTTTTTTCCCGGAGACGAGGCGTCGGAGTTCTTTTCGGCCGACTAGGTTGGGTCGGAAGACGACGCCTCGCTCTCAAGAGTGGAGTTTTCGACTCCCTGACAACCAACGGCATGCTGACTTTGATCGCGAGCTTAAAGTCTTCGCAACCTCGACCCGTCGCACGGCCACTGCAACGGTACCAGATACATGATCGATCGTGTCGTTGTCACCGAGGCTCCTCCAACCTGTATCCCTTAAGGCCCGCCGACGCCAAACGATCACCAAGAGCCAGGGCCAGACGCCCCGCGAGGTCGGCGTCCTCTTGGCGAAGCCCGTCTTCTGCCACGTCCAGCTCTACGTGGCTCTCTGTCGATTGGCAACCCCGAGGATATGCTCTTCTGGGTCGACGACTCCACCCTACCCCACACATGCTGCGCAATACCGATAAGCCCCCTCCCGGCGTCTACACGCGCACTATAGGTTAACTTACTGGGACCAGGTGAACTTACTGGGGTTGGAGATTGGGACTAGGTGAACTTACTGGCTGCACTTGTTTGCTCGATTTTGATGTATGTTTAAGGAAAACCCCTGCGATCGCTTACCGTTGGTTGCGATGGAGGACGGCGCCTAACACGCTTGCTCCCTGCGGCGGCCCCGGCCGTCCCGGAGTGAGACGGTGCCTGCTCGCCTCCCGGGCTGGCCGGTTAGCACCCGGAAAGTCCGCGCTGGGATGGGGTTCGCTCGGTTGGGCAGAGCGCGACGGACAGGTCGATTGTTCGTGGACCAACACGTCCGCGGCCTGCGACGCTTTTGCACGACCTCGCATAAGACCGCGCGCAGTGGCGGTACACCATCAACAAGTCCGTCCTCGTCCCTCGCCTCTGCCCCAACTGCGTGATTTTCCTCTGTGATTCCGTACCGGCTCCTGCCGGTCCGGCCTGGCTCCCATGCTCGGGAGAGGTTTGAAGTTAGTTAGTTAGTTAAGGAAAAATTCACAAGTTTTGTCATTTTCAATAGAAGTTTGATCAGCTAAGTTTGGTCACTCCGAAGTTGCATTAAGTTTGATCAATCAACCCTTCAAGTTTGATTAATAACCTTGTAAGTTTGGTCAACAAGTTTGATCACTACTCCTCAAACTTCCACAGTATTGACCAAACTTTGGCTTTTAAAATCAAACTTAAGAAGGCTTTTCAAGGGGGCGCGTGAGCGCTTTTGGTGCGAAAATGCTTTAAAAACGAGAGCTAGGTGCTGCAGCCACGCAGAATCTACCGTGGCGTTACACGCGCGGCATGGGCACCCCCCCATGACCGCCTTACAAGAAGGTCCATCCTAAGACAGCGCGGCGATACGCAAGGAGAGCGGGCAGCGACGCGCGGCCTCGAGAGCAGATTCCCACGGCTTGGCGTATTTAAGCTGGGCCCATTCTCGTACCTTCCATCGTTCGTAGAAGCCACCCAAACCGCGACTCACCACGGTGGTGTTGCCGTGGTCGTGCGTCATTCTTCAGCAACAAGCGGACATCGGACACCAGACTTACATGGTCTGCGTGAGACGGATCACCCCATTCTGCATCCCAAAATCCGAGAGGGAGCGCGTCTTTGATAATCGACTCGGGGTCGAGAACGCGAAACTCGACGACCTCGAGAAACTGCACGAGCAACGCCCATCGAGCACCCAAAGATTGTAGTCCCACACTTGTGCGGGACCGTACAGGACCACGTTCAGGAGTTCCTCACCGTCGCGTACCCGATCCGGAGTTAGCTGTCCAGCTTGATCGTGGGACGGCAACGCGAGCACGTGCCGTTACGCCAGCATAAACAACTCGCACGACCGTAAGAGAACACCTCCTTATCCTCCTCCTCCTCGCGCATCTCGACAACCCCGCCCTGCCGCAAGATCTCCCCGGGAGCTGCTGCTGCACCGTCGAGCACTGTACGAGAAAGTCGGCAAATATAAGCTGCGGCGCGAAGGGATGTCAAGACGTCGACAGCCTCGCTCCGGAAGATTGCTGACACCACCCCTGTAATTCTAACCCAGTCATATATGACAAGTTTGATGTGATTGTTCGAAATTTGATCACACCAAATTGAATGCCTCCAAGTTTGACCATACACACGCATCAACATGCGAATACTCGCAGAACAACATCCACAAACAAGGCCTGCGTAAGACAACGCTGATACCACGCTGTTTCGTCGCCCAAGATTATTCGGATGCGCCTTGTTAGTTCGATGTTTATGACAGACTACAGCGAACGATCCCGGTTCGTCATCTCGTGCCTTTAGCGGATGACATTGTTGCAGATGTCTATCAAACGCATATGCCGAGAAGAGCCGCCTGACTGACTAACTAACTAACTAACTTCAGACCTCTCCCGAGCATGGGAGCCAGGCCGGACCGGCAGGAGCCGGTGCGGAATCACGGAGGAAAATCACGCAGCTGGGGCAGAGGCGAGGGACGAGGACGGACTTGTTGATGGTGGACCGCCACTGCGCGGTCTTGTGCGAGGTCGTGCAAAAGCGTCGCAGGCCGCGGACGTGTTGGTCCACGAACAATCGACCTGTCCGTCGCGCTCTGCCCAACCGAGCGAACCCCATCCCAGCGCGGACTTTCCGGGTGCTAACCGGCCAGCGAGCCGCCTGACTTGCCCTCCATAAAGCCCTTGATGAGGACCGACACGGCCTCGCAGAAGTGCTTCGCGCGATAGCTGGATCTTTGTCGGCAAGAAGGTTCGGAGCAGGTGTGCCTTTTAGCACACGTGACGGTATTGTCTACTTGCACATCACAACGACCAGCACGCACATAAAAGCTGCATCTTGCATATAGCACTTGAACGACAGCGCTGTCGCGCTGTAGACCATGTTGTACACGCTGTCAACTTGCCGCCCGTGTCGAACATCATCTGCTGCAAGTCGGCCTCGAGAACACACATGCTGAACTTGGCATCTTGGTTAGATCGAGTAAAGTGGAGCCTCGTATTTGCGCGCTCTGAGCTGCGACAGCGTACTCGGCGATCTCTCATAGTCGTTTACCTTCGTCTGGGCACGCGACTTCTTGTTTTCTTTCTCGGCGTCGTGGTCAACCGACGTCGGCGTGTTACCACCACGCTCCCGCTCGACCTGAGCGACGAAACCCGCATCGATACCGTGTTCGTTTCGAAGTCGAAGGACGCTCCGAAGTCTCAGTGCGACGTGCAGAACCGCTGAAAGCTTGATCACGGCGGGCCTTGTTTTGCCAGCGAACAGTATGTTTGCTCTCTAAGAGTACAAGTTTAGTCAGCCAAGATACGGATTGACTAAACTTAAGTGACCAAACTTGTTGAGGGTTTACGGTGACCAAACATGTATGGTGGTTGGAAACTTGACTTTTCCCTATTTTTTTCCAGTACCCATACATCAGCTTTTTTATGACAAGTGCAGGCCAGTAAGTTCAGCTAGTCCCAATCTCTAACCCCAGTAAGTTCGCCTAGTCCCAATCTCTAACCCCTGTAAGTTCACCTGGTCCCAGTAAGTTTCATATAAGTTCACCTGGTCAGTAAGTTCACCTAGCTCACACCAACTCCTTTGAGCTCGTCGCTCTCGCCTCCGCCAATCTAAGCTGCTTCGATCCGCACGCGCCGCAAACCTTTGAGTGAGTTTACTCTAAAAACCCTTTGCTCTAAAACCCCAGTATGTTCACCTGGTCCCAGTTTCACCTGGTCACTCAGTTCACCTAGTCCCAATCTCAAACCCCAGTAAGTTCACGTGGTCCCAGTAAGTTCACCTATAGTGCGCGTGTAGACGCCGGGAGGGGGCTTATCGGTATTGCGCAGCACGTGTGGGGTAGGGTGGAGTCGTCGACCCAGATGAGTATTGACAGAGAGCCACGTAGAGCTGGACGTGGCAGAAGACGGGCTTGGGAAAGAGGACGCCGACCTCGCGGGGCGTCTGGCCCTGGCTCTTGTTGATCGTTTGGCGTAGGCGGGCCTTAAGCGATACAGGTTGGAGGAGCCTCGGTGACAACGACACGATCGATCATGTATCTGGTACCGTTGCAGTGGCCGTGCGACGGGTCGAGGTTTCGAAGACCTTAAGCTCGCGCTCAAAGTCAGCATCCCGTTGGTTGTCAGGGAGTTGAAAACTCTACTGTAAAGAGCGAGGCGTCGTCTTCCGACCCAGCCTAGTCAGCCGAAAAGAACTCCGACGCTGTGGTGGAAACTCAGATCACCCGCCCCTCTTCGCCTAACCGTCGGTCACAACGTGACCGCTCAACGGTCCTGAACCACGGGTGGTTCCACCACACGTCCAACCAAGCGCTCACACTCCGCTCACGCCATGCTGTCGAACATTTAATTGAGGGTAATTTCAAGGAAACAACAAGAATCGATAGATTCCAATGGGTGATCCAGCAAGATATGCTAGATCGGCAAGAGCAACACATGTCCTCGGTACAGGAGTATCCTTGGAGAAGCAGGTGTGGGTGTCAAACATGACACCGCCAAATTCAAGGTAAAAGGCAGGTAACAGGCACATAAGTGGGGGGGGGGATGGTTATTACCGCCACAGGAGCCCCCTACTTAAGGTGAAGTCGTCCTCGACTTCAAGGGTGACGAAGGTCGCGCTCACGAATGAGACGATAAGCGCGTTCAGCGATGTCCGTAGGGACTTTGTTGCTGTGGAGGCTGAAGTTAGTGACAAGGGTATCGATCTCGTCAGGGTGGAAATCGTTGACACAAGGCTCACAGCCATCCATGTTCGCTCGAAAACGAGTGAAACTGTATCCGTCACGATCTTTGTATTCTGGTCTGAGCTGTCGCTCAGTTAGAGGCTTGGTAGGGTCGAAAACACGGGGGTCATCGCGTGAACCTAGATCAGTATAATAGTGTAATTAATGCCACAGTATCATTGTCGTGATCATAGTCTTCATAGACCTCGGCAACATAGATACGTTTCTTCCACGCATTACCTCGTGCTTTGACCCGAAAAATGACAAATTTGCCGTGCTTAAAGCGGTCGCGGTCTGAAGGCGTGTGCAGGGGGGCCGAAGAGGTGTCGATTATCGGCACTTTCAAAGGCACAATCTGCTGCACGGATACCACAACGGGTTCGGCATTGTCGTCGTGCACGTCTTTAATTTCGTAAACGACTGGAGACTTCTTCTTGGTAATAATATATGGGCCACGCCAAATAGGCCGCAACTTGTGACGCGTCTTAGGCACAAAACGCAAGACATAATCGCCAGGAGAGAACTGGATGTCGATCTGATGGGCGTCGTAGTTGATCTTCTGAGTCTCCTGGGCCTTTTGATGTGCCCGAGCGACGAGTTGACTTTAAAATTCAAACTTGAGCTTAAAGTCTGTCAGGATCTGTTGACGCGATTGAGGCAGACCACGCTGTTCGCCCAAGATGTTGTAATCAGGCGGTAACAGGGGTTGCTTGCCGGTACGCATCATACACGGCGAGATCTTCGTTCCGGGGATATACATCCGGTTGTACATGAAAGCCACGTACTGGACAAAAATAGACCGGTCCGTTTGGCGCTGCTCATCCATCGCGGCCCGGAGGAAGGCCTTGATGAACCGATTGACTCGCTCAATATGATTACTCTGTGGATGATAAGGAATGGTCGTGCGGTATCGAACGTTGAATTGACGAACGAACGTCCGGAACAACTTGTTCGCGAACTCACTACCATTATCCGCAACTATACACCGCGGGAGACATCCCTCGAGGACAATCTTGTCAACAAATGCATTCTAGATCGCGTAGTCATGCTTGGTATTTATCAACGCCAGCTTGAGAAAATGCGACGCAGCATCGTACATCGCGAGGATATACGTGTGCAAGTCGGCTCCTCTCAGTGGTCCAAAGAGATCCATTCCTATGACATAGCAATCACCAATGCGATTCGGTTGGCAAAGGAGGCCATAGCGCTTCGGCACAGTGGATCGAACTTTCTGACAGATGATGCAGGCCTTGATGAAGTCGGTGACCGACGATATGACGTTGGGCCACCAGTATCGCTCCAAAATCTGGCTCGCTGTCGAATCTCGTCCCACATGGCCTCCGAACAGCCCTCGATGGTGCATGGTGATCACACGCTCCTGCATCGACTGTGGGAACACAATCAGACGTCGAGATTCTGACTCGTCAACCTTATACAAGACGTTGTCTTCGATCTCGTACGGCAGGGGTGGCTTATCGCGTGGATCCTTCTGCTCCGAATCGAGGCTCTGACGGATCTGCGTGCAAGTCTTGTCTTCAATCTGTTCTTTAGCTATCTCCTCGAGAGTGATCTCATCCTCAGCTTGATCAGCAAAAGGGAGCCGTTCAACGGGGTCTACCGGATCGGCTTCGTACGCAAATTGAGGCGGCGGCGCGCTCCGACGCGTACTAACTGCTGCTAGAGCTGCAGTATACTCCCTGTCTGCCAACAGAGACATCGTCACTGATGAGAAGGTGAAGCACGCTGTGCCCGGAACATCGGTGGGGATCTCCTGGAAGATCAGATACGCTTCATTGATCGGTTCTCCGTCTTCGTCCTGCTCGATTAACTTGTCGATTGGATTGCGCGACAGGCAATCAGGGATGCGCATGCCCGGGAGCTTCCAGGTTTGTATCCGAGCTCCCGGTCGAACGCAGCAAGCCGCATAGCCCATCGTGCTAACTGTCCAGACGTATGATTCGAATCCCGCAGAAACGTTAAGTTACGATGATCCGTCTCTAACTTTGTCTGATGACCTTCGATATAAAATCGGAAATTTTCGAGAGCAGAGAGTACTGCGAGGAGTTCCAAGCGCCGAGGATCATATTTCCTCATCGATTTGGGCACGGTTCGACTCCAGTACTCAATAATTCTCTCCTCCACCCGTTCTTTTCCATCGTCACCAACGACTGGCACTTTCTGAAACAAGTAAGCGCCTAATCCATGCGCAGATGCATCTGTCCGAATGTAGAACGGCAATGAGTAGTCCGGATGGTAAATGCCCTTAGAAGTAACAATAGCTTCGATGATGGCATCCCAGGCCTCTTGACACTCTTTCGTCCACTCGAACTTAACGTCTGGCAAAGTTAACTGTCTTAACGGCTCCGCGACTCGCGCGAAATTGCGCACATAACGACGACAAAAACTCCCCATCCCAAGGAAGGAGCGGACTTGCTTTTTGGGATCAGCATCTGACAAAGTACCAGGGATTGGCATATGCCGGATGGCCTCCGTCGATCTTGGTGACGGGTGAAGTCCATTCGGGGTAGACAAATGCCCCAAGAATTCAATGACCTCCTTCATGAAGTGGATCTTCTTAACCTTGCCGCTATACCCTTTCGACGCCAAGTGGGGAATGACTTGAACAAGGCATTGCAAATGACTCTTAGTGTCTGCATGCCCAGCCAAAATGTCGTCGATATAAGCCACTAGGTCACGGTACAACCACTTCGACAGATCGGTGTTGAGTTGCTTGCAGAACAGGCTGCCAGCAGGCTTGACTCCCAAAGGTAAACACATATAGCTGAATGCTCCCAAAGGACTAGTGAAGGTCACTACATCCTGCGCGTCCGCTGACAATCGCAAATTGTGGTAACCCCATCGGATGTCCATGCTAGAACGACGGAACTTGTCGGTGAGAAACATCAACGCGTCGGTCATGCTCACGCTCGGCCAACTGTCATCCTTAAGCAATTTGTTGAGGCGCCGCAGGTCGACAGCCGCTCTGTAAGCGTTGGAGGTGCCTGGCTCAGCCCCTTTCTTAGGCAGC
Source organism: Chrysophaeum taylorii (assembly GCA_029834535.1). NCBI lineage: Eukaryota > Pelagophyceae > Pelagomonadales > Pelagomonadaceae > Chrysophaeum > Chrysophaeum taylorii. Next base: position 17,994 of record JAQMWT010000209.1, read on the forward strand.
ATCAGGATAGGAAAACCCCAAGGAGAGTTCGCGGGACGGACAACTCCGTCTCGGCTCCATTCCTCGATTTGAAGTCTCAAGCACTCGATCTTCTCCTTGGACAACCGATACGGCGACAACTTAATCGGGCTCGGATTGTCCTCTTTGAACCGGAGGGTGACCTCAGGCGAATCAACGGGTCTCATCACGTCATCAAAAATGCCCACGAGTAGGAAAGCAAATGTCGCATCATCCGTTTTCATCCTCATTTAAAGCGGGATGGTCTGTAATGCCCAGCGCAGCCATCACCTCTTCGACCTGCGCGACGGTCGGAGGGATGACTTGCATGCTCTCTTGATCAGCTAAATGAGGAGGCACCACTGGTACAGGATAACCATGTTCGTCGTTAGGCGCGTCCGCCCACGGAACTGCGTACGTCTTGAAATACGCTGGTCGCTCCTTCAATGTGCCGTCCTCTTCAGCGGTCGTAGAGACTTGGTTGCTCTGCATCACAGCAGTGGCGACGGTGCCCCCTGAAAAAGATTGAGCCGTCCCAGGCGATACAACCAACGGTGGTGGTGGGGTGGCGGGGGGGAACAGTTTCCTTCGACATTTTTTTTGTTCCTTCTTCTGGAGGAGGTTCAGGAGGGGGTCTCACAGCTAAGACCTCCTCCTCGACTTCCGTCTCATCTTCGTCAGCTGAAGCAGTCGCAAAACAGACTCTCGTATCCTCTTCAGCGGCTTCCAGCTGTACTTTGACGCAACCTTCATGTGGTATGATCTCTCCCTCGATCATGGGTACCTCGGGGTCGAGTCCAATAGGTCCTGTGCCAACATGCTCCACAGCCACGTAAACTTCGTTCGGCTCGTGGAAGCAATATGACGACAAAGAGTTTGGTATCACACGCAAATCAGGGTATAGCGAGTGATAAGGGCGGTAGGCCTGACCTCTCATCAGTGGCGCGTCACAGACAAGCTCCAGCACATAAGGATGGCATTCCTTACGCGTACGGTGGGGCTTGTCTTTTGGGACTTTGGTTTTTTTTGGATCTTCATGCTTGTCGCTGACGTCCCCACCTCTGGCATCGCGTCCAATTGCAAGGCAAGTTGGAACGTCTGGTCTAGCGTTTGGTCCGGTGCCGAGATCCGCGCAAGGTGAATGTCGTGTCGGAGCTTTTCAGACGATAACCCTCGGAGAAAGTGCATCCGAAAAGCTTCGGGTTCCACCGGGTTCTTAGAAGCAGCTCGCCATAGTCCAAATTTTTGGACCCACTGACGTACTTGGAGAGCGGAAGGTTGCCTTGCGTCATCGTGTACCACTCATACTCCAGTTGCTCTGTAGTAGCTCGAGGAGGGCAGGGCAATAGGAGTGCTTCCTCGATTTTGGCCAAGTACTCCTCGTCGTGCTTGCGGATTTCCGCCTTCGAAACACGTCCGCGTAAATACCCTTTCCATAGTGGCTTGTGCTCGTCTTCCCACTTGTTATAAACAGTCAAGGGAGCGAGTTGATATTCGCCACCGATCATGTTCATGGCGCATGAAGGACGGTCGAGTCTTAGCTCGATGATCCGCATCTGTTGGTTCCACCACGTCCGTACTTCGTCACGCTTGACAATGGGCCCTGGGTGTCGGGAAGTTCAACCTGTGCATCCCCGTCGGACCTCTATCGATGCTGATGGTATCATCGAACTCATCATCGTCGCCAGAAGGATCGAAGTCAGGTGCAGAGGGCTCCGCCGTGGTTCGGGATGCTTTCGAGGCGGGGTCGTCTGCACGAGTCGCCGCGGCGTCGTCCGCTAGTTCCGGTCTGGCGCGATCAACGTCAGGTGATGGTGGTCGCTTGTTTCGGACTCGTGTGGCCTCTTTAAGCTCACGCAGCTTCTCGGCCTCGTGCCGCTGAAACTCGGCCTCTCGACGATGTTGTTCGACGAGGTAGTATCGAGAGATGGTGGATATTCTTCTCGAGCTCGTCTCGTGTCTTCGATTTCTCGTCGAAGCCGTTCATTCTCGGCTCGTTCATGCTGAACTGTTCGACGCTGAAGCTCAGCGTCTCGGTATTGGCGTTGAGACTCTTCTCGCTCGTATTCCATCGTCCCTTCGAGATAGTGGATCTTTGAGCGATATTCTTCAACTTTTTCGAGGAGGGTGCGCATAAGCGGGATCCCCCTATCTTTTCTTCTCCAGCAATCGCAGAGTAAGGTGGGGCCGGCGGTGCTCGAGTCACCGGCTCCCGGATTGCAGCTGGGTTCCTGGGTCGGACCGTAGTCGTTCCGTACGGATCGTCTCGTCTTCTCGTACGTGCACGGGCATAGGCGTGGCTCGCCCGACCCCACTATTTGCAGGCATAGGTTCTGGGGCTGTCATGGCCCCCACCTCTTCACTTTCTGGAGTGCGCACTTCTGGCCGGACAGCCGTATCCGCCGCACTCTCCACTGGTATCTCCACTCGTTCGCCACCCGTCCCGACATCTAGCCGTCTTCGGAGGGATGACTCCATCACTGGGGTGATGACTCGCCGCAGGCGTTCCTGGGCGTCCCGAAACCACGGGGCCGTCATCTAATTTTGTCGTCAAAGCAGCAATTTGCCGGCTACTGCTTGACTGCGCGCTTGAGCCGGTTGACTAGAGGATATGGTCGTCCTCCCCAGCCTACCTGTTCTGGAGATGGCTGTCTCCCCAGGCGAACTCTTTTTTGGGGTTGTCTTGAGGATATGGTTGTCCTCCCCGGTCTGCCGTTCTGGGAGCGATGTTACTCCCCTCCCCAGGCGATTGTTTTTCGAGACTCACGACAACGTCCGCTCACGTTCGAACACGCCGACGCTTGTTCCGCTTTGCGTATCGGAGTGACACCCTCGATTCGCCGGAACCGCACTCACACAAACACGTCGGCTCTGCACTCGCCCAAAGCCTGAACACCGATTCGCCGCCGGGCGCGGGAGACTGACAGTCCGGGATTCGCGTAACAACAACCCCGGAAACTATCAGTTCCCGTTTCTGAGACCACCTGTGGTGGAAACTCAGCTCACCCGCCCCTCTTCGCCTAACCGTCGGTCACAACGTGACCGCTCAACGGTCTGAACCACGGGTGGTTCCACCACACGTCCAACCAAGCGCTCACCTCGCTCACGCCATGCTGTCGAACATTTAATTGAGGGTAATTTCAAGGAAACAACAAGAATCGATAGATTCCA
>JAQMWT010000210.1:0-5000 GCA_029834535.1 Chrysophaeum taylorii
CCAACAGCCCTCCTTCGAACCCAACCCCCATACGTCAAGGTTACCTCCTACGTCAAGGTTACCTCCAAGACAACTAGTTTCCAGCTTTCTATCTCCAGTCCCTTCCGCGTGCTCTTGATCTTCCTTCGCTGATATCATCACCTATTACCGGCCGCGACGATGGTGTGCAGTCATTGGCGGCGGGCGGACGATTGCGGAGTCGGCTATTTCTTCCATAACACGCGACCGGACGTGCGTCTGCATGGGCTGGCCTGGAAGGGGGCGGTTTCGGGATTCGGTGTCGGATGTAGACGTGAATACATGTGCTACCGAGTCGACATGGAACGAAGAAGGTCCTTGAATAGATGAAAGGTTGTTACAACATTGGAATGCTTTATTTTATTAGACACACATAACATTGTGATAGAACTCTGGTTTAGTATTAAAGATAAGTCAGTTTGAAATATGTTAGTGAAAAAGGTTGACCTATAGTAGTATAGTAGGGCCGCGACAGGGCGGCCGTCGCGATCGAAGACGGGTGGGCGAATCCAGGTGTCCGGCTGGACCTCGACCTCGCCAAGGAGGTCGGACCGGAGGTTGTCGGTGACGAGGCGACGATCGATACAGAAGTTGTGGAGGCGGGCACAACAGCATATGAGTGGAGCTCGCCGATCATGGCGCACTTCAAGTTTGCGCCAGAGCACACCCCGCTTGCGAATGAGCATGCCAAAAGCGCATTCGACATTCATGCGCAGGGCGCTCTGAACGTAGTTGAAGCTGTCTTCTGGTGAGCCAGGGACGTGCGAGCCTGGGATTGGCGAAAGGAGCCACGACTTGCAGCAGTAGGCCGCGTCGCCGATGAGAAAGAAACTCCCGGGAATGCAGCCGTTCTCAAACTGCTCAAACAGTGACGTGGGGCGGAAGTGGTTCCAATCATGCACAGAGCCTGGGAAGCTGATGTCAAAGAAGAGGAAACGACGCTCCGCATCACACACCGCTTGGGCCAAGAGGCCGTACTTATCTTTGCGCGGGACATGGTAACGCTGAGCGTTGTCCACCGCACAACCCGGGTTTTGTTTCTCGAATATGCAGCCGTCGATGGCGCCGACGCAGCCCTTAAAGCACTGGTTGCGTGACTTGGCCCTGAAGCCCTGCTCCACAGCACTCAAATCAGCCTCAGTGACCGGGAACCTCGTCGCGAGCTCCGCGTTGATGGAGTCGATAGTGCGCCAGATGGAGTCGTAAAACTCCGCAGTTGAGAGGCTGTAGCCGTCGGTGATGTCCCAAACTTGACCACCCGCCAAGAATCTGAGCGTCGCCGCCAACCGCACCTCCGGTGTGATCTCGCCACGCGTGTCCGATCGTCGCGCCTGAGCGACGCACTGAGTCGTGATCCGATGCCGAATCATCCCCGGCAGGACGTTGAAGTCGTCTATTCCCATTCGGAAGTTCCGCCGGAACACCCTGGACGACGTCGTCGACACACACGCGACCCAGTTGTAGCGCTCGTCAGTCCCGGGGCCGCTTCGGCCCGCACGGCCCGAGGTCGGACTCACTTTGCGCCACGGATATGGCGACCAAGCGGACGCTCTGCCACCAGAAGTTCACAGCTTCCGCGACCAGGCGAGTTTTGCGCTTCATACACACCTCTTCACGCCAAAGATCTCAAAATAAGGGTCTTGTGGGTAAAGAATGACTCCTTATTTTTGCGTCCAAAAAATCGATTCAATAATAAGGATAAGCCCCCGGTAAAGAACGGGCCTTACACGCTTTTCGAGTAAAGTGATTCGTAAAGTAAAGATCGGGCATTACAGTCGGGTGTCGCGCAATGTAATGTAAAGGCTGCTCGGGCTGAAAATTTAGTTTTGCCGCATCGCTACGATTCCAGTGCCAACCTCGCGCCTTACACAGCTGTGTGATGAGCAACTGGGATTAGTTTTGATGGTTAATCGTCGTCTTCTTCGAAGTTTTCATCGAGGGGGATGATCTCGGACTCGAACTTCTTGAGGATGTGGCCGTACTTGTTTCGAGCCCACTCAATTAAATACCCTGCTCATGCACAGGGTCACAAGCATGTCCAGCTCCACGTCGCTCAGGAGGGTGTTGCTCTCGGTCATATCGATGTTGGCAGCTGAGATGATGCGCTCGCAGAAGCTCTCAGCAGGTAGCGCGCCGATAATGCCCTTCGAACCTCGTGCCATGTCCGGAAGGTAGCCGTACTCCTGGTTGCCTTCGATTCGCGTGTAGAGCTTGCCAACGTTGAGCATCATCAGGTCCAAGAGCTTGGGAAACCTGAAGGTTTTGGAGAAATCCGAGAGGTCGTCAGGAAACTCCTTGGGCCAATCAATGCTGCGAGCGTACTGGACCCAGCTCACGAAGACTCGTTCGAACTTCACATTGAAGTCCGGCATCGCCCCCTCTGAATCCCCAGTTTGCTGCTGCTGCTGCTCCTCGGGCTGAGGAATTGACGTTGCCCTCCTTTCTTCGCATGTTGTCGCCGTACTGGTCCCTGGGCACGAAGGCGTTGCCGTCCTCCTCCTCACCGTCGCTATCAGCACCACCCTCGCTCTCATCCTCCACGTCGTGGCACGCCACCGGAGGCGACTGCTCCGCGTCGGCCGGCCTGGCCGTCGCATCCGGGGGGGTCGGCAACGCAGACATCGTCTACAGGCTTGGCCCGGCCATCGATTGGTCGACTTGGGTGACGTAACGCCAACTCGATTGGTGGACTTGGGTAACGTACCGGACGGACTTCGTAATGTAAGAGTTCTACTTTACCATCGCTTTGGCGCAACAGTAAAGTAGTAGTAAAGTAAAATAGGTAAAGTAAAGGAAATAGGTAATTTTTTTTTTTACTAAAGCTTGAGCAAGTACACAACCCTGATAGTCTCCCCATTTTTGTCCCTAGGTGGTCCACTTCGAATGCACAGAGGGAACGGGGGCGCGCGGATCGGGGGATGCCGCGTAAGGGAGGAGAAAATTAAAAAAAAATGTGCTCGAGACGATGGTAACCCGGTGTTCCAACGTTGTCACCAACCGTAGTACTAACCAGGCTCGACCGGGCTTGACTTCGCTGAGCTGACGGGAAGCGGTACTCTACCGGTGATATGTACCATCGTGGCAGCGTGGCGAGCTCTCTGGCTCTATGATCTGTCTACAATGTGTCATGGCTCGCTCCCTTCGAGTTGCCACTGTCTGAGTTTGCCGCCGAGGGCTGCACTCGCGCACGGTCCAATTCGCGGGCTCCCGTGGAGATCGCCCACTCGTCTGTCGCCGTGCCGAGCTATCCTGCCGCACGTCTAACAGTTCCACGAGCGCCCGTTACCCCGCGCCTACTTTAGGTACCCAAGGCGATAGACGTGACCGTCGCTTCTTGGGTACCGAGAGTCGATACCTTCGCGCAGAGCGCGTTTGAAAATGGCGGGGTCATCCTCGTCGCTCGCACGCGGAGTCGGAACGGGGCTTCTAAAATACCTGTTCTGGCTCTCGCAGTTCCTCCTCCCGTCGGGCCTCGAGCGCCTCTCTCCGCGGTGCACATTCTTCTTCTGGTTAGCAACTCCCGCGCGCAGAGAGCCAGAATAATTGCAAAGCCCGAGCGCTCTCAAACACGGCACGTGGACTTCCTCGGCGGCTGCAATTCGACCCGCATGATCCATACTGTAGCGACAGCACGCGTGCCCGGCATTCAGGCGTATTCGACAACACGCAGTAGTAGACCATCCGGCAACGTCGATCGAGAGTCCGACCGCGACCGGCCTCGGCCCTCGCATGTGCGAGGGCCGCGTGTATACAGGGCGCGGCGACAGGGCGCGGCGGGAGAACTTCGGAGGGATTTCGGTAGGATTCGCGGGGTTCCAGTCTCGTGCTTTTGGATGATCACTGGCACCGCGGGGGCCTCTAGCGCTGGGAAAGGACGGGAACGTAGCCCGCAAGGCGGTTTTTTGGGGTGTGGTTGGGTGGTCTAGAGGCACCACGGGGCGACCTTCCTCGGCGGGACACGTGGGGGGAGGGGCTTCGGAGAGACACAGGGGGGTTTGGTGGTGCGGCGGATGGACTCGGGGTGGTCGCAACGTACTCTGGAGGAACTCGAGGGACATCAAAGCGACGTCGGAAAGGATGTCAACACGAGTTCACCCAGACGGATTTCGAAAGAATTTCGCGCGCGGTGTGAGCGACAAGCGGGCACTCTACTGCGCGAGGACAGCGCACTTGTTGTCAACAACAACAGCCACGGCAACCGGCAATCGAGAGAGGCTAGTGCGCAGAGACCAAAGCGCGGCCTGTACAGCGTAGATACCCGGGGCCTCGGTGCGGAGCTGGCCAGGCCCGCTAGTAGCTTGTGCGGCAAAACGACAAGCGCGCTTTTCCTCGGGATCAAAGGCGGTACTGCCAGCGTCATCCACGTTCATCGAGGCGGACCCATCGCTCAAAGCAGCGTAGAGACGATCACTACGTGACCATACGTGGCGGTCGCCGTCAAGAAAGGGACCTAGGCCAGCGCACTCGGGGAATTAGCGCGACGCATGGCGGTAAGCGAGCCAGATTGTCCCGGGGGCCGTCCTTTGCTTCTTGAAAGAAAAGAAAGGTGTCGCTCGGCTCTCCCGAGCCGGTGGCGGCTTCTGACAGATTCAGTCGGGGTCGACGGCGCACTGGCGAGGACTCGTCGTCACGCGAACCGATATCCGCGGAGAAGACGTCGTTGTGCGGGCGCGGGCCGTTGCCACCACATGACGTGCGGAAACCCGCCTCGAAAATCGCAACTCCGCTGGAACGCCCACGACTTCGCCGGGGTCAACCGCACGTGCTGGAAGCGAGCTGGTCGCACCGCTGGAAATAGCATACCTCGGTCGCGGCGCGGCGCATCCGTTGCGATTGTCATCGAGACTATGCGCACCTTCCCGCGTATGGCAAACCGACGGCCCGGGCTCGATCGAGGCCCACGGCTCTGTCCTCGACCTTCGTCGGAGGGCTTGCTTTGCCTTTTCAACCGACACGTCTTGGATGGAGGACGCCGCGTACAT
>JAQMWT010000211.1:0-29537 GCA_029834535.1 Chrysophaeum taylorii
CACGTGTAGAAGCCCTGCAAAAAGTATTGTGTTATGCCGGTTTCAGGTATCCGATGTTCGACGAACAACTGCATAACGCGAAACGAAAGCATTTGGGGTGTGACTTGCGCGGAGTCCACTGACTTGAGGACGGCGCTAGGTGGGTCACTAAAGGTGTTAGCCTTGGTCTTGGGGTCTTGTTGAGCTGGAGTGGCGGGTGGAGCCGCAGCAGCGACGGCGGGTGGTGGTGCTCCTTGCGTAGCTTGCATTTGTCTCAGCATATCGCGAAGGCCTTGAAAGTCTTGTTTTTGTGCTTGCATCTCCCTTTGATGCCGAGCTTCGTACGCTTGAGCTTGTTGTTGCATGTCTCTTTGGTACTTTGCTTCCAAGCGAGCTTCTTGTTCTTTTATTTCCTTCTGGCGTTCTTGATTGGTTGGCATATTGTTTGGGTTCAGGAACGTCAGGGAGCGGAGCTCTTCTGGAAATCCTGGGACTCTGCTGATACCGGGACTGATGCCCAATACCTTGATAACAGCAATTTCAACTGTGTTACACTTCAGCAGAGCGATGGGCAGTGGTAGTCTGCCCTCGAATCTATCTCCTAAAACGAGGACAGCCGGTGTAAATAACACAGCGTTTTTCTTAAATCAAAAGGTGCTAAAGTTAAGGGAACTAACCCTAGGATAGGGGGGTACTAACCCCAATTCAAATTTTCTATCTCTAATATGCAATGTTGGTCTCAGCCTATGCATCAGCTGCTCACCGATGCACAACATACCAACAAAGTGGATAATATTCATTTCTTGGGCTCTCTCCTGTGCTTAAAGACTAAAAGGATAAGGAATGCACCGAACGTACCAGTAAATGAAGGCATACGCCTGCACAAGTTTCCTCCCATCAAAGGAGTTGTCAAAGTACATGTACTTTGTACAAAGTGCATCAATAAAACCGACGCACCTGGTACTCCGTTGGTTCTCGCTGTCTGTACTGAGGACGAAGTAAAAATGGAGGAAGTCACTAAACTTATCGAAGAGCACCTATCTTCTGCTCAACACGCCGAGCACTGTTTTGATATCGCACGCCCCATCTACTTATGGATATGTGTTATGTGTAACCTCTCACAGCACGGTACCGCATTAATGAAGAGCCGTCTAGACAAGTTTCTACTCTCATGTGATAATGACCCTTCAGCCCATATTCGAGCCGCTATTCTGCGCTTTGGAAAGTCCATTCCAATTAATAAACAGCTCAAAGACGCGCTACTAAAATACATGGCTGCTCACAACATTGATAGCTCTGACATAGTAGTCAACCCAGACGATGATAACTTCCCGCTTCTTTTACAACTTCCCCATATTTCGATTGTAAACATTGAAATACTTATCACCTCTTGGTCACTGTTACAGTCCGTCGAAGACAAAGTATGTATCGTCACAAACCCTGAAGAACTTCTTGCAGTTCTCATTGAGTGTTTCGTTAATGATGTCACACGTCAGATTCACACTTCTTCTCGTGAGACATTACCGCCGATGGTGGACTAACTTATAACTAACTAACTTCAGACCTCTCCCGAGCATGGGAGCCAGGCCGGACCGACAGGAGCCAGTCCGGAATCACGGGCCTGTAGACGAGGAGCGCCGAAAGGTCGGTCGGCGGAGAGTGACCATCAAGCTTGTCGCCATGCGACGAGGAGACCGCGATGTGACTGACAACCAACTCGTCGATAACCTTCCGTCTTCGCCCCCCGGCCATACCCCGTCCCACTGCGAACGTTCCGGCTGCCAACCGGCCCGCCCGGGAGGCGAATAGGTGCCAACCTACGCCGGGAGGGCGGATGCCCTCGCAAGGCTCAGGATTCATGAGGCACCGTCCTCCATCGCAACCGCAGTCGGCGATCAGGGTAAGGGGGCTACTCCCTTAAATTAGTCCCAGATAACCAGACTGCATTCAAGAATGTGCTTATCCAAGCTGGTTATCCCTCTGTAATAATAGACTCGTTTTCAGGCACTAAATTGTCTAAAGTTGAGCAAGAACATGCTGTGCTTACCCCTACAGCTGAGCCTCTCGATATCGTACCTGAAACTTTACGACTTCTGAAAGAGGAAATCCAGTCACTTTCTTTGCACATCGCCAAGCGCGATAAACAACTATCAGAACGTGACCAACGAATTTCCGATGCTTTGGAGACCATCACTCAACTTCAAAGTGCAAACGATGCTCTCACCGCGCAATTACTGATAACACCAAGCATGTGTCACTCTTGTACGATTTGCTTTCCAGCTACCTGATGTACCAGGACGCTACATCGCCCACTCTTGCTGTTTTAGCTCACCTCATTTCAAAGTCACTCATCACTTCAGTTGGACAGTCTCCTCCAAACATCTTTGAGGAGGTGCAACGACATATAATCGACAATACAGCTGTTGGTTTACACACCGCTATGTCTGGCGCACAGGGACATGTCATTCTCGCAACAGAGTTGCGTACTCTACCACCTGCTGCTGCTATGTCCTACTTGCCTTGCGTCATTTCTCCACTTGCTGATCTCTGTGACGCGACGGCTGTGAACAACACTACCTAATAACGACGATCTCGAAGACCATGTCACGTCTACCCCAGAATTAAAGAAACTTGACGAAAATAGTGATGATGAATTGGACCATCCGTCAGACACTATGGATGCAGACTCGTTGCGTAACGTAACGACACGTCCAACTTCATCCTCCTCATGTTAATTGTAATGTAACCTCATCGTTTATGTTGTTGTTTTTTGTTTAAGTTGCTCGATGCTTTCATGTATCGTACACAAGCTTCACACTCAAGAACGTCTGGAACGCATAAAGCTTTTTCCACACGTCCAGAGAGCTACACTACAATGTGTACGACGCTGGAGTTCCTCGCACCTCTTTTCACACTCCTTCTACATGAGGGTTTTCTCTCCGTAATACGGCTTTCCCTCATATCTCCCTCTTCCTTACCCTTCCGCAATTATTACTTTCAAGACTATGAAGAACTAGGTCGGAAGCTTTCTTCGAACAAGGAGAAGTCCTCCAGGTGCGTACCGTTGGGTACGGGGTCTTCTGCTTAATTGGCAGGAGCTTCGTTCCTCGTTGTCAGTGTAAAAGCTTCAATGGGACCCAATGTCTTTAAGGAGTTAGGTCCTAAATCCCTGCCTTGTGTAGTAGCATGTGACAAGCGGAATGGTTTGTCCACGCCAAAGACCGCACGCGGTCTCTACCATTTACCCGGAGATGGTCAAATCTCTCTAATATTGCGTTTTGCTATAACCGCATATTCATTCCAGGCACGCTGATTTCTCACTTTATGCTACGCCTGAACCGTCAGCCCATGTTGCCGACTGATTATACCCTTATGGATTTCGATACCCGACTGCTGCCGAAGACTCGCTCCGATGCAGTCGCTGAAACTCGTGAGCGATTGAAGTATTATACGAAGATCGTGAACGAAGCTCGTAATAAAGCTTCGAAGAAACAGCGATTGGCTTACAACGCTGATCATGTCGATGTGGAATACAAGGAAGGATCGAAAGTTTTGCTCTACATTCCCTTCCTTCAGAACAAGCTTCGACCGAAATGGCGAGGACCGTTTATTATCAAGGAACGCCTTTTCCCGGTCACCTATAGGCTTCAGTCTCTCGACTCTCCGCCTGAAGGACGACGAGTTCATGTTAATCAGATCACGCCTGTGATGGTTCCTCCGATCGTCAATCAAGCCATCCGCAAACCCGAATAAACTTTCCGCGACGATCATCAGCACGGTAATTTTTTTGTTTTCCGGATTCCTGCCGGAACCGCTCTGATTGGCGCAAGAAGATTTATGTTGCTGAAGTTCACGAGCCTTGCGATTACCAGAATGATCGTGTTGCTCTGCACTTCTACTCCGATTTGGGTCCGAATGACGATGTCGCTTATTTCAAGCCGGACTCTCACCTTTCGAACCGCAAGCTTCAACCTGATTACACGGACGTTGACGGTCGCAGTTTCACCGACAAGTCCAAGATCTCATCCAGCACCACTCCTTGTGTCACGGATTTCGCTCCGCACGAGATTGGTGTGTTGGTCACCAAGTTTACTTTGCGCAGTGGTCGAGTTCCCGAACCGATCATCACCCGCGTTTACAATAAGATTCGTTCACGAGATGCTCGGAAGGCGAAGCCGCGCCCCTCGCGCTAGCCGCTCGCTGGGGCAGCTCGTATTCGCACCAGGGGAGTCCTGTGGCGGGAACTTCCTCCTCCGAAGGCTTACCCCTCCTTTAGCCCCCCCCCCTTATCAGGGGTACCCTACTCCGATCTGATGACGTCAATTTTCCCTATGACACCATCTTCCTTTTCTGTGACATACGTCACAGTGATTTATGTGATTCAAGAGTTCTTGATCATAAAGCAACTGCCGATCCTCCAGTTGCGATGATCAGGCGAAGGAGTTGTTTGTGGTTTTGTGGCGGGAGAACGGCCTTCCAGTCCAGCGACTCGATCGAGAGCACGGGCGTGAGCGGCGAACCTATTTTCGAAGATGAGCCCAGGTAGGGGAAATTTCCCTTTCCGCCACAAGCACAATTTGCCACAAATCAGAGGACTACAAGTATTGGTTTGGTGAAAACGGGTAGAGATAGAAAATTCCATTTAGGGTTAGCTCCCCCCCCCTTTATCTCACACTCACACCTAAACACCAACAAATCGCTGTGTCGAACACCGCGCCGCTCTTTGTGTCGCAAGAGGACAGGACAAGTAGAGTGGCACTACCACTGCCACCATTCTCTTTTGCGATCGCTAACCGTTGGTTGCGGTGGAGGACGGCGCCTAACACGCTTGCTCCCTGCGGCGGCCCCGGCCGTCCCGGAGTGAGACGGTGCCTGCTCGCCTCCCGGGCTGGCCGGTTAGCACCCGGAAAGTCCGCGCTGGGATGGGGTTCGCCCTGTTGGGCAGAACGCGACGGACAGGTCGATTGTTCGTGGACCAACACGTCCGCGGCCTGCGACGCTTTTGCACGACCTCGCACAAGACCGCGCGCAGTGGCGGTCCACCATCAACAAGTCCGTCCTCGTCCCTCGCCTCTGCCCCAACTGCGTGATTTTCTTCTGTGATTCCGTGCCGGCTCCTGCCGGTCCGGCCTGGCTCCCATGCTCGGGTGAGGTCTGAAGTTAGTTAGTTAGTTAGTTAGTTAGTTCTCTACCAAGGGCACACTGATTTTTACTGTTCTCTAGGCTATGGGCCCAGTCCGGCACTGGTAGAGAAACGTCCTCCCAAAGACATCGATCTCGATCGACGTCTCGGACAAAGACCCAGGATTTCCAGGTAAGAGCAATCTCCCGAAGTTCCTGAAGTTGCAAATACCGTAGTCAAGTCTCATCGCTTGCTACTGGTGAGCAAGTGTGAAAAAGTTTGAAAGGCAACCAACAACGCGCAACACGCAACCCCGACAACATGGCGACTCATGACCCACAAGTCCCGAGTCTGGAAGTAGCAACGCAACTCGCTACACAAAACGCTCTCTGGCAAATCCTCAACGCTGATTTGCAACAGCTCACAGCTGCCTACGCTCATCTCAGAGCCAAAAGCGCTGCCTACAATGCCGCGCTCGCCGCAGAAATCGCTGCCACCGCAAACATCGCAGCTCAAGAAGAGCAACTCGACCAAGACGTGCAACTCGATCAAGACGAGCAACTTGGACAAGCTTCTCCACCCGCTGTTCTTACGGCAACCCCCCTCAAGCAAGCTTCTCACGAAGTCGCGACCCAAGACCCGATCATCTCGATGGTCACCCTTCCTCCTGCTGTTCAAAGCGTTCTCGAACATGAACAGAACCCACCTCCTGCCGTCCACCCCACCGGATGTCAAACACCCCACCGCAAAGACCCCACTGCCTTCCCTCCGGACCCAGGCATAGCCAAGGTTACTCCACAACCTGGCACACCCCACCCTCACGAGGACACTCCACCTTGTTCGAATATCGCACCAGCGATGTTGAACACTCCACCACCACCACCACTAAGCATTACTCCCTTTACTCCACCAACTCCACCGGAGCCTCCACCTCCTTCACTGGAGCCTAATTCCCCACTATCGGCGACTCCCACTTCACCATCTATTCAAGTTTCCCAACATCCTCGTCAACCCCTTCGCCGCCACACTCATCCCCTTCCTGATGATCACGCCACCTACGGCCATGACGGCCCCGGCACCGTCATCCCGGACCAAGCCCCCACCGCGGCTCAAGCTCCTGCCGCCCCACCGTCGGACCCTCCTGTCCGATATCCATCATCTTCCGCAAGTCACTCTCCTCCAGACTTTCATCTCCACCCACAAGACCATGCCACCTACGGCCACGACGGCCCCGGCACTTCCATTCCTACCCCAGCTCCTTCCGCTGCTCAAGCTACTACCGCCCAACCATCGGACCCTCGTGACCGACCTTCATCATCTATCGAAAGTCGCTGTCCTCCCGATTTTCATATCCACCCGCGCGATTACGCACTCCACGGCTACGACCATTTCCCCATCTCCACCCAAGCAACACTCCACCTTCTTTTTCAATGTTCCAATGCACCTCTGTCCGCGCTCCAACGCGAGTTGGCCACCACTCAGGCTGCATTCCGCTCCCCAACCGCTGACTTGGTCGCAACCAAGGCCACGCTCACTGTCAAAGACGACGCTTTGTCATCCACAGCCGCCAAACTCGCCATAACTGACGCCGCCCTAGCCTTCGCCACTGCCCAGCTCGCCATCAAAGCTGACGAATTGGTCTCCGCCCACGCGGAACTCCATCTCACCCACACCCAGTTCCAGGCACTCGAAATTGCCCACGCTGACATTCGGAACTCCCACTCGAAACCAACGCCGTCCTCCACACCATTCTTACCTCCTTGGATGCCACCCACCCCAACCAAGATGCTGCATCGCATCTTTCACCTCCTTTCCCCATTCACCACCTACCTTCATCCCCTTCCGAACCAACCTCCAATGCCTCTCTCCCGCTTCTCCCCAAGTATCATCACCACCTCCACGGATGCCCCGGACCTGGTTCTCCTGGTTCACCACCCGCTCCGCCTATCTGTTCTCAACCCCCCGCCATCTCTGGCCCATCCTCCTCTGCCAAATCACTCTTCGCCTCTCTGGCACCCCCTTAACCCCTTTGCACCCGCTCGCCTTCTCAGCCACCTGGCTCATTCCAACTCGACCACATCCCCGCGTCCGAGTTGCGAGGGCGTACATCCAACACCGGCGACCGTACCCCCACCACCGGCGACGTTCCCCTCGCGCAAAGTCACACCAAGAAACAAGACCACCAACATCAAGATTCGACAAAATTCCGAATTATCAACAGACAGCTCTCTCCCTGATGGTCATGATCACCATCATGCTGCCAAGACATGCACAAGGGCTTCTTCTCTCTTCGGGCACAACGGCCCAGGAAGCGGTCTTGTCGAAGGAACACAAAGCCACCTCGTTCCCACTTTCGACAAGTCAAAGAACAAGATACTTCGAGATGTTCCCGAGTATTACGCCTACGTCGACTATGGCAACCACCCTAAAGGACCCATGACTCCACCGTACTCAATGCCCCAGGCAACAGAGCCGCAGGCTACTGACAACACCCCCTCGGATTCAGCCCCCTGGTATGATGCATACTGCAAAGAAGCAAGACCGACTTCACTAGCCTCGAAGATGATCTCCCCGACCATTCCAGATCAGCCGCCTGATCCAAGCACCATCAATGCCCCCGCAATGCCGTATCCACAAGGACAAGACAGGCTGTTAACGGTCCCACGGTCAACATACTCGCAGGAACTCACCGCACCTGCAGGCATCACCTCAGATTCACCAGGCACTCCCGCCTTGTTCGATATCTCTCGATCAGCAGCTCCCGTTCACTTCGAACCTGGTTCCACCTCGCTGCCTTCTCTCCCCGAAGACACGCGCTCGCTGCTGCACCCACCATCCACCTTCTCGGCCGGATGCACTGGATGACACTACCCAGCAGGCTGCATGGACCCATCTGCGATCACCATTTCACGATTCGATGGATGTCTTCGCACGAGCATCAGTCGCACACATGATCACCCGCTCCCCAACTCTCAGTCAGAGGACGCACTCCTTTCGGCTGCCGATCCTTATGTCTCACCGCGACCGAGCTTCTGGAAAGCCTTACCCATGGCTGCAGTAACAGACAAAGATTTCGAGAGTTCCGAACGGCCCGCTGAGCCGCAAACTATGCACGCTTCTATTGCGACCACTTCGGTCCTTTATGTCCCCTTGCATAGCTCTCTTCTGGACGCCACACGCTTGCGCTGCCTCCGGAAAATCGATGTTGCGCTCTCAGGGGACATTCTCCGCGCGCACTATACAGACTCGATCCCCCTGTACCGCTTCTGTCAGCATTTTCGCATAACTGGAATGTACAACAAATGTTCCACACCAGCTGCCGGCTCCACCACAACATGCACCCAAGTCACGCACGTTGCCTCCCTCAAAAGCGTCTTATCGCTCGGCACGTCACTCCTAATTCGAGGACGCATGTCACATGCCCGCACCTTCGAATGCACAACACGCCTATGGGCAACCCTGGTCACTACGGCACTCACTGCTCTGGTCCCCGCATCTCCGCCATTGAGGATGCACCCAGCATGACTGACCCGTCCATCGTCCTTGGTCCTACTGCACTCACGTACAATGACCCGAGCGAAATCACACTCTCCTTCGGCGATCCCCCTTTACGATTTCCCGCACTGGACCAAAAGCATTCCAGGCCGGATACTCTCCAGCACGGGATCTCAGCTCACGCGCCCATCTGCACTACCTTGCAGACAGGTCAGCCGCGCACAACACACCTTTTGGCACTGACTTCGGAACACTCGCATCACGCAATTTTGCTCTTGGAGCGTGACATGCTTCTCGATGCTCTCCGCGTCACCGCCTTCAACACCTATACACTCGTCACTTCCACCGACACTCCGCGCCGCCACGTGTCTCACGACCTTCCGATCACCGACCTAGGTCGATCGCGCCCGCACCACGTCGCGCACGCCTTACGAGGGCGCATTTCGATTGGTGATCTCACAGGTCCTTCGATGCATTCTCCGACGTCCGACTTTGAAGTTACGAGTCACTTTATGGCAATCCCCAATGCCAAGACGTCGGAAGCCGCGCAATCATGTCTCTGGAACTCCACAGCCACAGAAACTGCCGGACAAGAAAGCACACAGCTCCCCACAGCTGCTCAAAAGCTACTTATAGTCTCGCACATAGCACCGAGTACTATCTCGCAGTCTCTATTGGATGACAAGACGAAAAATAAGACCACAAAAGCTAACTACACCAATCAGCCCATTGATGTAGCAGACGAGACAATGCAAACCAACTGTACAGCACGGTTCCAGACTATGCAGACGATGCCCAGGTCCAACGCTCAATTGCTCGACCACGCACACATTCTGTCACCCGACCTTGCACTGCTACCGGTTCCTGTCTCATTCATAGCTGATGCACCCCATCCGATGGATCAGTCCTTCAGATATGTCCCGCCCACAGAAGCACACCGCCGGACACACAGGTACATCATGAAGATACAGGCAAGCGCACCACGATCACGCGCACTATCACGCGCACTAGCTCATTGCGCCTATCTGATCACGATGAGACGAAGCGACAGCTTTGCTTGCCCCCTTCGCCTCTGGAAGACAAAGGCCGCCTTCTAGCCTCCCAGGCACCTGACCCGTCCCCATCGCTGCAATCCGCATTAGCACAGACGATCTCGCCTCCCTGCACGACTGCAGATCAAGCACAAGCCAATGTCCGCACTCTGCAGAGTTATGCGCACCCACTGGAATCTTACCAGCACGGCTACCTCAGCCAGGCAGGTCACTGCACCACCTCGGTCTCCTTTGACACCAGGTGAGCGTATCGCTCATTCGCGATCACCTCACGTCATCTATTGGACGACTATGATCTCGAGCATGAACTCACCGCAACGCTTGAGTCATACCAAAAAAGTATCCTACTTTGGAGTCACCTCAGCCACTTCCACAGAAACTTTGGCCACCAGACGCTACCCATGTGCTCATGGTTTCTCCATTGGTTCCTCCAGAGCTTTTGACTGCAGCAGAGACAATATGCAGCCTTTCCATGCGACTTTTCTCGCATTCTCGTTTGGGACACAAGCATTTCCTTCATGTCAGATAGTTACGCTCATAGTACCGCCACAAACGGCAACCAAGATAGACGTGGACTGCGTTCCACCCTCATCTCTGAGCGCTACCCCCGACATGCTGCTCCCGGCACTAATAGCCAGTCCCATCACGTCTGATTCAGCTCCCATCGCCTTGTATGACGTCATACGTCATATTCCGATTACAGCCCAGACACCGCACAGGCTTCTATGCACTCGCGACGGCACGCTCACCGCCCCTCTCGGTTTGGACTACCGACATTGCGCCATCCCCATGGTACACTCGCAGTCAACCGAGATGCACGCTCGCTTGTCGCACAGTACGATGCCCGAACACCTTTTGATTCATGATACGCAGAACACTGTCGTCTCAGCCACCGCTGAAGCGCCTCCTCCGACCGCCGCCCGGCTCTGCGCTCGTTCCGCAACCATGGTCTCTCCGTCTCACCGGCCATTCGAAGATTTCACCCAGTTCGAATTACGAGGGCGCATTAGTTTTCCACCGACGACAAGATTCGTTTCGATTCGTATCAGTCATGCCTCCTATGGCGACTCTGGCTACATCGGAGCTCAATTCAAGGCACGTACCGAAGTCCCTCTTCCTAAGGACCTCTGTCACACGCCAAGACCGGATGAGCATTCGTCGTTCCTCCCCGCTTCAACGCGACTCCCGACGACCAAATCCCCGACGATTTGTGATGACACTAAGCTCCGTCATCAATGCAATTCCGAGCCTCCCACCCTCTTCCGTCAGTCTCTTTCAGGTCACACCTCTCAAGTTTCAGCTCACTCTATTCTATCCTGCATGCGGTCATATGCAAACAAAGTTATGTCACGCCAACGCCACATGTCGCAGTTATCGCCAGTCTCGCGCAATAAATTCCCGCCACTACATGATAGCCGCACGCAGAGTCCTTTGCTCACCTCCTTTAACGTCCCTCCCAGCACTATGCTTGACGTTTTAGCTCTGCACCACGATGGTTCGGTTACAACACAACTTCACGCGACATCCTCGCCCAGTTCTGATCATGTTTCGCATCTGTCGACGTTACTGTCCGAATTCTGCTTCGGACGCAGCTCAGACTGCACTCGCGTGTTACGCTCTTATGCCGCACCCGGTTCGCTCCTCTTTGTTCACAATGCAGGTTCCATCTTGCAGAACTCTGAGCCCAACAGCCGCCATTGCGATTCGCACCCAGTCGACACTTTCCATAGCACCCGCGAGGATACCCCCAATCCCCACAGGCGGGACACGCGCTCTGCTCTCAGCATTCTACCGGATGTCACTGCCGCACACCGCTAGCCCCACCCAGTTGTGTTACGAATCAAGGGAAGTCAACTGCCATGCCTATCTCTACCTTCATTCCCGCACACTCGCTGCTAGCCACAGTCTCGCATGACCCTTATCGGACAGTTCTCACATTATGGACATTACCTAATATCATGTTCATTCTTCGGACATCGCCCGTCCACAGATTAATCCCCTCTTGAAACATACGCTACCTACTCGCTGTATACTGTACAGCTCTCGCATATCGACCACACCCGTCTGTCGAATGTCACCCCTTTCAGTCACTGCACGACTCACCAAGGATGCACCACGCACCCTCGCGCTTGTACATCAAAGGAAGTTTGATTCTGGTGAAAACGACTCCGGATATGAAATGAATACTGGATCAGTCGATTGTCACGACTCAGGATTACTTTGCCGAAAGGAACACGAAAGACGCGACTCCGACCATACCTTCAAAGTCAACTCTCCCCCAGGCAAGGACAATATCTTCGAACCGTCCATCGCCTTCAGGCATTTTCTTCTGTTGCCCAACTCTTCGGCATCTTCTGCACAGGACACACGCCTGTATCCACGATCATACGCGATACACTCGCAAACCTCAGCCCCAGTGCAATCATCTTTCGATGATAGCAAGTGGCAACCTCCACCAGACCACAACTCCAAGTCTACAGCAAGTTTAGAGTTTTCATATTTATGGCCACCCCCAGACAACTTTATCCCGATATCAACATCACACCATGATTATCCGCATGTTATTTTAGACGCTCATAGTTTAGCTTCAGCTGGCCCACGCTACACTCAGGACGACAGCTTCGACACGTATGTGACAGGCAATTCTGGTTCTCTAATCTTCCAGGAACAGCTTCGCCTTACCCGCTATCGCTACGACGATTACCTTACCATGTCGAAACCGATTTGGTTGAATGGTCATATCTCTTCATGGGATAACGCTGCCACTCAGTCACATCGTCACACCTTTACTAGCCCAACTTTAGTCACAATAGAATCTCATCCCTATGGCCACTCTCACTATTCGCCTTTCGATCAATCATTGGTCTGCTCCACAATTCACGACTGCCTGACCCATGATCTCTACTGTTGTTATCAGTTAGACCACTCGTTCTACTACGAGGATTCTCCAGCCACTTAGGATTTATCCACCGGCACGCACCGTCGTCATATGTCACGAAACACCCATGACTTCCTGCATACAACTTTCGACTTCAACTATGACATTAGTACACTCGCTTATTCTTCACGATATTGTCATTACATCCTTGTTTCATCCGCCACTGAACATGATGATGGTCTGATCTCTCGTACAGAATTCGCCATACTTTGCCATTAGCTCACCTCGCATCTTCCTCCACGTCTCCTCTTCCTTACGATCGATGCCTTTTTCCTTCTTGACCATTCGCCTCCTCATGCAATATCCTTTTCAGTTTAGAGAACAGTAAAAATCACTGTGCCTCTGGTAGAGAATGGTGGCAGTGGTAGTGCCGCCTTTCGTCCTGTCCTCTAACAGAGACTACGAGATAGTACTGGTTGCTATGTGCGAGTCTTTAAGTAGCTTTTGAGCAGCTGTCGAGAGCTGAGTGCTCTCTTGTCTGGCAGTTTCTGTTGCTTTGGAGTTCCAGAGACATGACTGCGCAGCTTCAGACGTCTTGGCATTGGGGATTGCCATAAAGTAACTCGCAAGTTCAAAGTCGGACGTCGGAAAATGCATCGAAAGACCTGTGAGGTCACCAATTAAAATACGCCCTCGTAAGGCGAGCGCGTCGTGGTGCGGGCGCGAGCGACTTATGTTGGTGATTTGAAGGTCGTGAGATACGTTGCGGCGCGGAGTGTCGGTGGAAATGACGAGTGTCGTGGTGTTAGAGGCGGTGACGCGGAGAGCATCGACAAGCGTGTCATGCTCCAAGAGCGAAAGCGCGTGATGCGCGTGGTCCGAAGTCAGTGCCAAAAGGAGTGTGGCTCGCGGCTGACCTGTCTGCAAGGTAGGGCGGATGGGCACGTGAGCTGAGATCCCGTGGTGGAGAGTATCCGGCCTGAAATGCTTGGGGTCCAGTGCGGGAATTCGAAAAGAGGGGTCGCCGAAGGAGAGTGCAGTTGAACCAAAGGCGATGTAAGGGTCAGTCCTGCTGGGTGCATCCTCAATAGCGGAGATGCTGGGACCAGAGCGGTGAGTGCCGGAGTGACCAGGGTTGCCCTTAGGCGTGTAGAGCATTCGAAGGTGCGGGCATGTAACATGCGTCCTCAAATGAGGAGTGACGTGCTGAGCGATAAGACGCTTTTGAGGGAGGCAACGTACGTGACTTGGGTGCATGTTTGTGGTGGAGCCGGCAGCTGGCGTGGAACGTTTGTCGTGCATTCCAGTGATGCGAAAATGCTTACAGAAGTGGTTCAGTTGAAGCGAGTCTGTGCATAGTGCGCGGAGAATGTTTCCTGAGAGCGCAACGTCGATTTTCCGGAGGCAGCGCAAGCGTGTGGCGTCCAGAAGAGAGCTATGCAAGGGGACAAACAGGACCGATGTGGTCGCAATGGAATCGTGCATAGTTTGCGGCTGATCGGGTCGTTCAGAACTCTCGAAATCTGTGTCTGTTACTGCAGCCATGGGGAAAGCTTTCCAGAGGCTTGGTCGCGGTGAAACAATAGGATCGGCAGTCAAAAGGAGTGCGTCCTCTGACCGAAAGTTAGGGAGCGGGTGATCGGGTGCTGCGACTGGTGCTCGTGCGAAGACATCCATCAAATCGTTACAATGTGGTCGCAGATGGGTCCATGCAACCTGCCGAGCAGTGTCATCCAGTGCATCCAACCGAGAAGGTGGATGGTGGGTGCAGCAGCAAGCGCCGGTGAGCGGCAGTGCGCGCCTGTCTTCGAGGAGGGGAGGCGGCGAGGCGGAACCAGCTTCGAAGTGATCGGGAGCTGCTGATCGAGAGATATCGAATAAGGTGGGAATGCCTTGTGAATCTGGGCTGATACCTGCAGGAGCGGTGAGTGCCTGCGAGTATGTTGACCGTGGGACCGTTGACAGCGTGTCTTGTCCTTGTGGATTCGGCATTGCGGGGTCATTGGTGGTGCTTGGATCAGGCGGCTGCTATGGAATGGTCGAAGATACCATCTTCGAGGCGTGTGAAGTGGGTCTTGCTTCTTCGCTGTATGCATCATACCAGGGGACTGAATCAGAGGGGATGTTGTCAGTGGCCTGCGGCTCTTGTGCCCGGTGCATGGAATACGGCGGAGCCTTAGGTTCTTGGGTGTGGTTGCCATAGTCGATGTAGGCATAATACTCGGGAACATCTAGAGGTGTCTTGTTCTTTGACTTGTCAAAAGTGGGAACGAGGTGGCTTGGTGTTTCTTCGACAAGATTGCTTCCTGGGCCGTTGTGGCCGAAGAGATAAGAAGTCCTTATGCATGTCTTAGCAGCATGATGGTGAGCGTGACCATACTGTCTTTTGATAATTCGGAACTTGTCGACTCTTGATGTGGGTGGTCTTGATTCTTGGTGGGACTTTGCACGTGGAGATCGTCGCTGGTGGTAGGGGTACGGTCGCCGGTGTTGGAGGTACACCCTCGCAACTCGGACGCGGGGATGTGGTCGAGTTGGAATGAACCAGGTAGCTGATATGGCGAGCGGGTGCAAAGGGGTTCAGGGGGTGCCAAAGAGGCGAAGAGTGAGTGGGTAGATGAGGAGGGGCCAGAGATGGCGGGGGGTTGAGAACAGAGAGACGGAGTGGGTGGCGAACCAGCAGAACCAGGAGAACCAGGTCCGGGGCATCCGTGGAGGTGGTGATGATACTCGGGGAGAATCGGGGGCGAGGCATTGGAGGTTGGTTCGGAAGGGGATGAAGGTTGGTTGTGGATGGGGAAAGGAGGTGTAAGATGCGATGCAGCATCTTGGGTGGGGTGAGTGGCATCCAATGAGGTAAGAATGGTTTGGAGGACGGCGCTGGTTTCAAGGTGGGAGCTGCGGATGTCAGCGTGGGCAGTTTCGAGTGCCTTGAGCTGGGTGTGGGTGAGATGGAGGTCGGCTTGGATGGCGAGCTGGGCAGTGGCGAAAGCCAGGGTGGCGTCGGTGGTGGTGAGTTGGTTGGCTGCGGAGGAGAAAGCGTCATCCCTGCGAATGAGCGTGGCCTTGGTTGCGGCCAATTCAGCGGTTTGGGAGCGGAATGCAGCCGTAGTGGCGGCCAACTCGCGTTGGAGCGCAGACGGAGTTGCATTGGAACTTCGAGAAAGGAGGTGGAGTGTTGCTCGAGTGGGGGCGGATGAATGGTCGTAGTCGTGGAATGCATAGTCACGCGGTTGGAGGGGCGAATCGTAGGAACAGCGACTTTCGAAAGGTGATGAAGGTCTGTCAGGAGGGTCCGATGGTGGGGCGGCAGGAACTTGAGCCGCGGAGGGAGCTGTGGTGGAAATGGAAGTGCCGGGGCCGTCGTGGCCGTAGGTGGCATGGTCTTGTGGATGGAGAGGAAAGTCCGGAGGAGAGTGACTTACGGAAGATGATGGATATCGGACAAGGGAATCCGACAGTGGGGCGGCATGAGCTTGAGCCGCGGTGGGGGCTTGGTCAGGGATGAAGGTGCCGGGGCCGTCATGGCCGTATATGGCATGATCATCAAGAAGATGAGTGGTGCGGCGAGAGGGTTGACGAGGATGTTGGGGAACTTGTATATGTGGTGTAGCGGGAGTCGTCGATAGTGGGGAGTTAGGCTCCAGTGAAGGAGGTGGAGGCTCCGGTGGGGTTGGCGGGATGAAGGGAGTCGTGAGGGGAGTTGCCGGAAGAACAGCTTGTTGGGGAACTTGTTCAAGTTGCTCGTCTTGATCGAGTTGCACGTCTTGATCGAGTTGCTCGTCTTGATCGAGTTGCTCATCTTGAGCTTGGATTACTGTGATTTTGGCTCTGAGATCAGCGTAATCAGCGGCGATTCTGGCTTTGATAATAGCTTGATCAGCGGCGAGTTGATCCAAGAAATTAGCTTTGCGCCGTTGGCAATCAGCGGCGAACTGAGCAAAGAAATCGGCTTGGAACTGTTGAATGAGAGCTTGTTGTGTAGCGAATTGCGTTGCTACTTCCAGACTCAGGACTTGTGGGTCGTGAGTCGCCATCGTTTTCGGGGTTGCGTTTTGCGCGTTGTTGGTTGCCTTGCACACTTTTTCACACTTTTCACCAGTAGCAAGCGATGAAACTTGACTACGGTCTTAAAACTTTCAGGAACTTCAGGAGATTGCCCTTTTCTGGGAATCCTGAGCCTTTGTCCAAGACGTCGATCGAGATCGATGTCTTTCGGAGGACGCTTCTCTACCAGTACCGGACTGGGTCCAAACCTAGAGAACTGTAAAAATCACTGTGCCTCTGGTAGAGAATGGTGGCAGTGGTAGTACTGCCTTTCGTCCTGTCCTCTAACGACACAAAGAGCAGCACCGTGTGCGACACAGCGATTGAGTGGTTGTAAGTGTGAATGATGTTAAGGGGGGGGTGGGTTCCAAACCCTAAATGGAATTTTCTATCTCTACATTTTGCTTCCCTTCTCAACCTATTCCACGTTCAACTTCGCGCTCTTTCTCCTTTCTCACTCACACTCACCTGCTACTCTGCTCTACTCTATCTCTCTCATGCACATCGCACACGTCTCATTCCACGCCTCTTCACAACTCAACGTCTATTTGTCTCTGCCCAGACATTTGTTTTGTTTGTTCCAGATTTCGCTCATCACCGAGTTCAATCAGCGAGGGCGTAGAGATAGAAAATTCCATGTAGGGTTAGGACCACCCCCCCCCTTTATCTCACACTCACACCTAAACACAAACAAATCGCTGTGTCGAACACCGTGCCGCTCTTTGTGTCGAAAGAGGACAGGACAAGTAGAGTGGCACTACCTAACTAACTAACTAACTTCAGACCTCTCCCGAGCATGGGAGCCAGGCCGGACCGACAGGAGCCAGTCCGGAATCACGGGCCTGTAGACGAGGGGCGCCGAAAGGTGGGTCGGCGGAGAGTGATCATCAAGCTTGTCGCCATGCGACGAGGAGACCGCGATGTGACTGACAACCAACTCGTCGATAACCTTCCGTCTGCGCCCCCCGGCCATACCCCGTCCCACTGCGGACGTTCCGGCTGCCAACCGGCCCGCCCGAGAGGCGAATAGGTGCCAACCTACGCCGGGAGGGCGGATGCCCTCGCAAGGCTCAGGATTCATGAGGCACCGTCCTCCATCGCAACCATGCGGTCGGCGAGAGAGGCACTACCACTGCCACTATTCTATACCAAGAGCACCGTGATTTTTACTGTTCTCTAAGGGGAGAAGAAAGGGTAAGGGAGAGATCGCGTTCTCGACGGACGGAATAAGGGTAGGAGTCAGCAGATTTCTCTGCAAAGAGTTCAACGATCTCAAAGCTCAGCTCAACGATGCCAAAGCTCAGCAAGCCGCATATTCAGCTGAACTCGCTGCTCTATCAGCTCAGTTTGCTGCCGACACGTCTACCATCGACAAGCTCGCCGCACATTCGATGCCATATACGAGCATCCCGACCACCGACCAGACGCGCCACCTGGAAAAGATTCCACCCCTGCCGTTTACACGGCAACCCCCCTCAAACAAATTTCTCTCGAAGTTAAGACCCAGGACCCGACCATCTCAATGGTCACTCCCCCTCCTGCTGTCCTGCACGTTATTGAACATGGACAACAACCACCTTCTGCCATCCACACCGCCGGACGTCCAACCCCCCAAGTCAAAGTCACGGCCCCCACAACCGTCACTCAAGACCCTGTCATAGCCAACGTCACTCCACGACGTGGCAAAACCCATCTTCACGATGACACTCCGCCTTGCTCGAATATCGCGCCAACGATATTGAATACCTCACCACCAACCCCAACTTTCATTCTCCCCTTCACTCCACCCACTCCGCCGGAGCCTCCACCTCCTTCACTGGAGCCTTCCTCCCCACTTTCGCCGACTCCCTCCCCACCATCTTCTCCTGTTCCCCATCATCCTCTTCCACCCACTCGCCGCGAAAACCACCCCTTTCCACAAGATCATGCCACCTACGGCCATGATGGCCCCGGCACCTCCATCCCTGATCATGCCCCTTCCGCGGCTCAAGCTCCTGCCGCCCCACCATCGGACCCTCCTGTCCCGTCTCCATCATCTTCCGAAAGCCAATGTTCCCGCGATTTCACCTCCACCCGTGTGGCGGTAACGCCCTTCCCTCGACTTACCCGCCTGTTGCCTTGAACTTGACCCTGACATCTCCACTTGTTTTTCCACGGATACCGGTGTACCGGGAATTTGTATTTCCATTGCCAATCTTAGCATATCTTGATTGCTTTTCTTGTAATCTATTGATTCTTGCCTAAATCCCTCCTTTTTTTTGATTGTCCAACCTCAAGACGATGCGTGCGCAACCATCGGGCTGGGCGTGTGGCGGAACCACCCGCGGGTTGGGCACATTGAAAGGTCACGTTGTGACTGCCAGTCCGGCTAAGGGGGCGGGTGAAGAAGTTTCGGCCACATCTTGGTCTCCGAAACGGGAACCGAGAGTTCCCAGGGGTGTTGTTACATCAACCCCGGACGCCCGGTTCTTCGTGTTCGGCGGCGAATCGGTGAATTCGGCTTTTGAGTGAGCGCAGAGCCGACGTGTTGTGGGCGAGATTCCGACGGATCGAGAGAGCACATCGCGCTATTTACGTGAATCGGAACATAAAACGTTCGAGCGACGTCCCTCGAACATTGGGCGGGTATTGTAAGTCCCAAGGAAAGAAGGGGAGAGAAGAAGGCGAGGAACGTCTCCAGCCGGTGGGGGACCGACCATAGTCCCTAGCAAAGGCAGAGAAAGCTTAATTCTTGTAAGACCAAAATCGCACCGGCCGCGCGCAAGTCAACAGCTGCCGGCAAATTTTCGGTTTGACGAAAATTTTTTGGTGTCCGCGATAGTGGTTGCTGTCCGAGAAAATACACCATGGAGAGAAGAGCAGGAGAATGGTTTTGGGACGCCAGAAACGACTGCGGCATACGATCACCCCGACCATGGAGGCATCTGTCCGAAGACGGCTGGAAGCTGGAACAGATGAGAGAAGAACAGAGACTACCCCAGCAGAGCGAACTCCGAGTGTGGCCAGTGTGCCGGAAGTGCGCCCTGCAGAAAGAGAAAGAACGCCGGGTGTAGCGGACGCCACGACAGCCCCGGTGTCTGCAACATCTGTTGGGAGCGAGCCGATGTCACCGCCCGTACGTTAGCGAGACGAGACGGGTGCTCCTGAATGGCCTCCGATCGGCGTCGAGGCTTGCGATGCTAGCAGCCTCATCCGGCGCGACACTTGCGGCGACCTCAAGAAGCTACCCTCTGAGAGGAATAAGTGCGTGGAGGAGCGCGAGGCGGCCGCTGACGATGGTGGAGCTGCTGCTGATGATGACAACGATGGCGACGACGGGCCCACAGATGCCGACTAGGTCGAGCACCTCGACCATCGCGTTGCGCCTATCGACTCCCTTACACCAACCAGACCTTTCTCGACCTAGTGTTGCGTCTGCCGTGTTCTAACTGCGTCTCATTCTCATTTTTTGCATGTACATGGCCTATCACATGCCGCGTTACTTTTGATGTGCAGGGCCCAGGGTCATCAAGCCACAGTCCCTCGAACCTCTTGCAGACCAGAGCACTAGCTGCCTCAGGAAGGGCGGGGGGACTGTTGGGGTCATCTTTGGTCGCGTCGGCGGCCTCGCTGGTGTCGAGGGCTGTCCGCTACGCCCCTCGCAAGAAATATATAATTTTTGAACAAGCCGCTTGTGTTCTTTCTACTTACTAGGTTCTTCTTACTAGGTAGACATATTGACCGTTGAAAATATGATAAGTTTTGAGAAGTTCTGATAAGTTTTGAGAAGTTTTGATAAATTTCGAGAAGTTTTGAGAAGTTTTGAGAAGTATTGAGAAGTTTTGAGAAGTTTAAAGAAGGATTTTGTTGCTGAGTCGGCACATTCCGAAACAGAACACGGACTCGGCGCCGCCAAGGGGCACGAAGCGCGGCACGGGATCTCTAGAAGATTGCATTCATTTGCTCCTCTCCTCACGGGCTACCTGTGGGCCCTTTCTGCTGAGAGAACTCGGTTTTGGGAACCTTGTCGTTCGCGACTCGCCGCACGCGATGCCAAAAAAGATGATAAAGAGTGGAATGGCGAAGAGAAAGTGTACAAGCGCGCCGTTGATGCGTGGAAGCGCTTGTGGCGTGTTGGAGATGGTCGCTTTCTCGAGCGCGAACGTGCGGTCCTTCGCGACAAGATGGGGCGATTGCGGGCCGCTCGTCGTGAAGCTCTTGCCGCCGGCGACGAGGATGCGGCGATGCTGCTTGAGCGTCAACGCGAGGCCAAGCGTATTGCAATTGCAGAGCGGCGTGATGATCGTCTAGAAGAAGCGCACGCCGGCGACGAGGACGCGATGCGCGCGCTCGAGGACGAACGCGAGGCTGATCGTCTGCGCCATGTCGCAAGGCGCGACAAACGTTTAGAAGAAGCGCACGCCGGCGACGAGGACGCGATGCGCGCGCTCGAGGACGAACGCGAGAGTGGTCGTCTGCGCCACGCCGTATGCCGCAAGAGTCGCAGGGGAGCTAAACGAGCTCGTCGTAGTCACCAGCAGCACTCCCCCCCCCCTTTTCTAACTTTTTTTTTCCAACCTAAGCCCTGGCCCTAATGACGCGCTCTTGACCCTTACCCTGATTGTACACTCAACCTTTAAGTCTCTCATAGCGCCATACTTTTCGCGATGGAGGACGGTGCCTTCTAAACCCGCACCTTGTGACGGAATCGGTCCTCCCGGCGTAGGTTGGCACCTGTTCGCCTCCCTTGCGAGGGCACCGGTCCTCCCGGCGTAGGTTGGCACCTGTTCGCCTCCCGAACGGGCCGGTTGGCTTCCGGAACGTTCGCAGCGGGACGAGGTATGGCCGGGGGGCGTGGAAGGAAGTTGACGACGAAGTTGACAGTGAGTCCGAATGTCCGCGGTCTCAAAAACGAGGCGAAGATAGTTCACGTACGGCCGGGTCTCATCAAGGCACTCCGAATATTTCACATAAGCACGAAGATATGGTACTCCCTCGCTCAAGACCGTGACAACTGGCGACAGACCATCTACGTGCCCTCTGACCGCCCGGCGACTCTGATTGCACGCGCCACGGTGCTGGGAGTAAATAGCCGACGCCCCATGCATTGGGCCGGCCTTTAGTTTATTTGTTAGTGGTGACAGCTGCCAGATACACGAGGAGGGCGCGAGGAGCGAGAAGCAAAAGTACGCCCGCGAGAATATCAAAAAACGGCTTGTCATGAAGTTCAAGAATCAGCTGAACGGCGGTGAGCAGCTGTAGCGGCCGGTCAACTACGTCGAGATCGGCTGGAAGAAGCTCGACGCCTTCCTCGACCAGTTCGAACACAAGTATGCCAGGATCAAGTGGTCCAAGCCCTCGGCGCCGCAGCCTTCGACGGGCGAACAGCTTGCTGCTCAGGATGCCACCCGAGATGCCCAACGTGATGCCCTCGCGGCCCTGTGCAAGGAGCTGCCGTCAACGTCCATCGAGACGGCAAAAAGGATGGACCTCGTGCGAAGGGCCAAACTGATGGGCCTCTAGCTCCAAGTCCTAGGACCGACGGCAAGCCCGGCACGCGCCAGATGAAAGTCGCCGAGCTCCGCAAGGCTTTCCTCGGGACACTCCGCCCCTCGGCCAAAGCCGCGGCGCCCGCTCCGTTCGCTCCCGCGCCCGCGCCCGCCGCACCGTTCCCGCCCACCTCACCTTCAACCGCTTCCGACGTCGATATGGCCGCGTCTTAAACGCAACACCTTTGCGGGCGCTTGACTGCCCGAGGGCGCCAAGCGGACGAACCCGTCAAGCCAGAGCGCATAGCAGTAGTTCGTCTAGATGTACGTCATTTGTACAAGTGTAGTATGTAGGCAAATCAGGTTGCATTCGTTCCGTTGAGAAAGCGAGAGAGAGAGATTATCTACATTGTAAGAAAAACAACTGCAGGCCAGCAAGTTCACCTAGTCCCAATCTCTAACCCCAGTAAGTTCACCTGGTCCCAATCTCTAACCCCAGCAAAAACTCGGCGTAAACCCAATCTCTAACCCCAGTAAGTTCGGCGTAAACCCACACCCACTCTCCTTTGAGCTCGTCGCTCTCACCCCCGCCAATCCAAGCTGCTTTGATCCGCACACGCCGCTCAGCTTTGAGTTTACTCTAAAAGCCCCAGTAAGTTCACACTTGGTCTCAGTAGGTTCACCTGGTCACTAAGTTCACCTATTCCCAATCTCTAACCCCAGTAAGTTCACCTGGTTCCAGTAAGTTAACCTATAGTGCGCGTGTAGACGCCGGGAGGGGTCTTATCGGTATTGCGCCGCACGTGTGGGGTAGGGTGGAGTCGTCGACCCAGAAGAGGATATCCTCGGGGTTGCCGATCGACAGAGAGCCACGTAGAGCTGGACGTGACAGAAGGCGGGCTTGTGGGCAAGAGGACGCCGACCTCGCGGGGCGTCTGGCCCTGGCTCTTGTTGATCGTTTGGCGTAGGCGGGACTTAAGGGATACAGGTTGGAGGAGCCTCAGCGACAACGACACAATCAATGATGTATCTGGTACCGTTGCAGTGGCCGTGCGACGGGTCGAGGTTGCGAAGACTTTAAGCTCGCGATCAAAGTCAGCATCCCGTTGGTTGTCAGGGAGTTGAAAACTCGACTGTAAAGAGCGAGGCGTCGGCTTCCGACCCAACCTAGTCGGCCGAAAAGAACTCTGACGCCTCGTCTCCGGGAAAAAAAGGCCACGGTCACGCGCGCGTTGTCAGCATCGACAACATCGTTTCGACGGGGCGTGAGAATGGCGCGCTGAAAGAGCCGCCGCGGGTCGTGGAAATAGTCTGAGAGGTCGCCGTAGACGGCTTGGAGGATCAATGCCTGGCTCGCGGGCCTACCTGATCCTTACCCTAAATTGGGGGACAAACAGACAGACAGACAGACAGACAGACAGACAGACAGACAGACAAACATCTGTCGATTAGTAGTATGGACAAGTGCAGGCCAGTAAGTTCACCTAGTCCCAATCTCTAACCCCAGTAAGTTCACCTGGACGCGTTAAGTTCACCTAGTCCCAATCTCTAACCCCTGTAAATTCGGCGTAAACCCACTCGTTCTCACATCCACTCACCCCACTCTCCTTTGAACTCGTCGCTCTCACCCCCGCCAATCTAAGCTGCTTTGATCCGCACACGCCGCTAACCTTCGAGTTTACTCGAAAAAACCCAGTGAGTTCGCTTGGTCCCAGTAAGTTCGCCTGGTCACTAAGTTCACCTAGTCCCAATCTCTAACCTCCGTAAGTTCACCTGGTTCCAGTAAGTTCTGTGGCGGCAACTCCCGCCTCCAAAGGCT
This sequence comes from Chrysophaeum taylorii, assembly GCA_029834535.1. Taxonomy (NCBI): domain Eukaryota; class Pelagophyceae; order Pelagomonadales; family Pelagomonadaceae; genus Chrysophaeum; species Chrysophaeum taylorii. Next base: position 23,861 of record JAQMWT010000211.1, read on the forward strand.
TACCCCTCTTCTAGGACCCCCCCTTATCAGGGGCACCCTACTCCGTTCTGATGATGTCAGTGTTCTCTATGACATCATCTTCCTTTTCCGTGACATGCGTCACCCTCATTTCTGTGTTTCGATATACCTTGATCATAAAGCAACAGCCGAGCCTCAAGTTGTGAGGACCAGGCACGGAAGTTGTTTGTGGTTGTGTGGCGGGAGAACGGCCACCCTCGTCCAGTGACTCCACCAAGGGCACGGACGCGAGCGGCGAGCCAGGATTCGAAGGCACGCCAGGTAGCCCCTAAAATTCTCCTTACGCCACAGGTGGTGGAGGAATGCGAGATTCGAGCGACTATGTCGGTCGCAGCGAACTAGTGCATCTTGCATTATCTACACGGACCGGACAAGCCGTGCGCGCCCTGATCGAGCGCGCCGACAAGGAATTCCAGAAGGACCACTGCCGTGGGAAAGTTCCCCGGCCGGATACGTTAGTCGTCGGAAGTGACGACGCGCGATTCGGTGCTAGCCGACGCGCAACCCGGGTACCGCTGCCGCAGGCGAGCGGAGTGAGATCGCAACTCACGGATAAGGCATCGATTGCCGGGCAGTGACGAGTTCTGCCGCCCACCGGACTGATAGATTTGTCGGTGGAAGACGCACGCGACGACGATATTACGCGTGTCGTGGACGATTAGAAGTTCCAGAGTCGAAGGAGCACGAGAACGACGACGACTCAACCATTTTGGACCCGCTCTGATCTCGGCCGACTAGAACGAGCCAGAGCCGATATGGAAGACGATGATGCTGCCGTCGAGCAGCTACGATATGAAGAATCGCCAAGCCGTCAGGATGAGACGAACGATCGGAATGACGATGATGATAATGACTACGATGAAGAAGAGCACGACACAGAAGTTGACGACGAGGAAGAAGAGCTAGACTACAACGACGGCAAGCCCACGGAGAGACCTACGGGAGAACGATCGACAGCTCCGTCAACGCGTGCAGGACCTCCGGATGCAACGAAAATGAATGAGTTCTACGAGGCTCACTTGCGGGCATTACGCGAAGAGAACGAACGCGCGCAAGAACGACTTTTAAAACAAATAGGGGAAGAGAACGAACGAAAAGAACGGCTACAACGGAAGGAGAAAGGAGAATTAAAAGAGCAACTGCGCACGGCCGACGCTCGAGCAGACGCCTTCCAAGATCAAGTAAGCTCGTTGACACGTGAAAGAGACGAGTTGCGTACGCCGAGTCGATCAAGGCGAGCGAGCAGCACGGGGTCCCGAGCTGAGGAGGAGCCGCCAACTACACGATCACGCGCGAAAGCTAGGAAGCCGCGCTATGAAGACGATGATGAAGAAGAAAAGGAGGAGACGCGCGGCGACGGAAGGATCGACACCCAAGAGTTCTTGATGGGGTTTACAGATCGATTCGCCAGCGCGTTAGCTAAACACGATCGCAACAAGGAGCGGCGATCAACCTCTGGATTAAAAACCGAAACTTTTAAACTGGTTCTCGATGGACGCGATCAGGACCAGTTCGATTTAGATGCGGGCGCGGTGATGAGTACGTTAGCCGAAGACCATTTCAGCTTGGAGAAACTACGATATCTGCTTCCCGCGACCCTGCGCGACACAGTCGCACCGATTTTTCGAGAACACTTAAAGAAGTATGAAGACCTGTGTAAAGACCTCGATCACCCAGCGTCTTTTTATTTACGTCGGGATGTCGACGATGAGGAGTACGGTTCCGTGGTACGACGGATACGACGATTGAACGAGAAGTATTGCCTCAAGATTTTGAAATATTTCCGAGAGAGTTGTCCGCTGCCGGTGACGGCAGAGGAATCGTTACGAAAGTTACAATGCACGACCCAAGCGACCGTTCCGAAACGCTCTGGGGAACGCCACGTGCATACATATTGCATTAAATTTCAGAAAGAGGCCATGGCGTACTGTTCCGTGGCCAACCGAGATCTCAACGATGTGGAGATCATATCTTACTTGATACGCGGACTGGAGTCCAGCGAATTGAAATCCCGCGTGCGAACGATGCGCAGCGGACACCCGACGACGTATAATACGTTTACGTCTACGTTGTCGCTGATTACACGGCTCGAGAACGACTTCGCAACAGCCATGGCGGAGAAGAACAGCCGAAACTCAATGAACCCATCGAGCGGGAAGCCGCAGAAGCCACCGTCTGGACGCGGAGGACGGGCTCTCGCCTCGGGAACGAAAGATAAAACGACGAAATATGAAGCATTACGCCTCGAAGAGAATCCGAAAAAGTGGTTCGAGAGGACATGCAAGGATTGTGGGTTTTTCTTAACGACCCACGACAAGGATGAACACGGGAACCGAGTCATTTGCAACCGCGAGCCCGACGACTATTATGTAGCGATGTGCAAATACATCGAAGACGGCATAAAGCCCATTTCGCGAGGACGATGGGAGAGCCGACAAAGGAAAGATAATCATTCGCGTGACGACGGCAGTTCTAATGCCACCCTCTGTTCGAGCGCTGCTCAAGATATTCAGAGCAGACTCCATGACATGGGCACGCAGCTGATCACGGTTATGGATTCCGTGAAGCACTTAATAGATGGACACGGCCGATCGTCTTCGACACGACCGGGCCGTCGAGATAGCCGGAGCCCCCGATGCCGCGACAAGAGCCGTAGCAGCTCGCGCCAGCGCCGACGGAAAGATAGCAGGAGCTCTAGCAGACATTCACGCCGCCGCCGGCGACGAAGATCTCACGATCGAAATTCGGACGATGGTCGTTACCGGGAAGACTCGGGACATTCGTCTGCAGCGTTCGCGTTTACGACCCCTTGCGGTCAACAGTTACCATTAGGAGTGATGGTGTACCCGAACACGGACATCCACACCGACGACACAGCCGACGCCCTTGCCGCGGCCGCATTCGAAGATCTTGCTCGCCAACCGATGGACGAGCCACCCAACGACGTGCTGACCAATCGTCGGTCTTTGGCACAGATTTATGAGCAGATGTCGAGCGATGAGCTCGAAGATTCGAGCGAGGAACTCGAAGCTCCACGATACTGGGAAGGCGATTCAGATTTGGAAGATGAAGAAGCTACACCTTGTGAACCAGTGTCCGCGATAACGTTATTTGACGAGTCGTCCACGGACGACCCACCGTTTATTTTTGACGAGGAAGCCCTCGATGCCATCGGCTTATCTTTGGACCCTCCAGAGATGACCGTTGGCGACCGAACTGGCTGCGAGCCAGACCTGGATTTCTGCAGTGATAGCTTGTGCGCTCATTCGCCTGACGAGACGATGACCACCGCGAGTGATGCAGACGACGATTTTACGATAGAGTTGACGTCGGGGACGACGACATCTTTTCCTGCGGACCCCCCCGAAACGGTTTCGGTTACTACGGATCGAGCCACGGATACGCCGCCGGAAGAAAAGGATAGATTTAAGAAGAAGATTAGCAGCGTTCTCGAGTGGGACGAAGACGAGCCGACGTGGAACCTGCAGGATTTGTGGACGAAAACTCTGAAATTCTTGCTAAAGAAGCCACCAGAACAACCGCTCAGCTACGGACTCGAAGCCGCAGCCGACACGGAACCGATCGCCGATGATGGTGAGGATCAACCGGCGACGAATGAATTCACAGATACATTCTGGAACGACGAAATGATTGATTTATGGGAGGGGTCGTTTGCTTCCAAGAACTACGAAGACCAGGATCCCCTGCCAGCGTTGATGCCCTCCGAGATTGTCTTGGAGGAAGAGCGGAAGCCGCCAGATAAAGAGGCTGCCGCGAGCGTTATGGCGATGACGCCAACAACAGATGATATGAAAGCTCAAGCAGCGGTATCGATGCCCAACCCCGGAGATGAGCGAGTCAGAGCCCGATGTGCTCACACTTCGTTGACGCCGCGAGACGGCAAGACGATCGAAGATGATTTGGTTACCCTCAGTTGTTTAGATACGGGTACTCTTACATTTGTAGCCTGTCACATCTACAGGAATCGTGACTGACCGAAATTCTCGACGACCATCGGTGTCGATGGAATGGCATATGTTTCTTATATTTGCCGAGAAATGGTCAGAAAGTTGGCCAAAGATCAGTTGATTTTCGATGAAGGCGAACTTCCGATTAAGCGCAAGCTGTACGGATCAGGGTTGAATACGACGACGATCTATCGTTGGATCGCGATTCGGGTCGCCCTCGCCGACGACATCGCTGCCCCCATTGTCGCTATTGTAGCCGATACGAACTATCTGTTCCTGTTGGGAGGGCGCGATATACGAGTTTTGGGGGCCGTCGTGGACTATCCCCACGATCGGATCTGTTTTTATCGAACTCAAGTCGTCTACGGGCGCAAGAAGATTAAAGTTGAGGATGAACGAGTCGATGCACCCATCGTGACCTTTCGATCTATTTACGATCGAGATCCGATAACCGTGCCGATTTACAATCATCAACACGATGCCTTTCGGAAGAGTCTCGACCTGGTCAAGACTCGAGTTTACGCTCGTTTGAGCACGATTAAAGATCTCCGAAGCCCGCCGCCGGAACGTACGGTAGCCTTGGCTACGCGGGGACATGCTACGACCAAATTCTCCCCAGCTCCGGGAGAAGCCGCGCAGGAAGTAGTTGCTTATGCTGCGCGCACGCTTCAAATTGAGCCCGGTCGAACTTACAATCTACCGGTTATTTTGTCGAAGCCTATGGAAATGGGACAGGTTTTCGTCGCTACGTTTGCTGAGAACGAGCAGTTGGGAGTTGTCGAAGGAATGTGTTCTTCTTGCGAAGAGCACGACCGGTTCGCTGCTCGGGTGGTGGTTACGGCCACGGAAGAAGTGCCGACGGTCGTCACTCAAGGCGAAGTCCTTGCGATTGGCGGTATCGTTAGGTACGAATATGAGTTGAGCGTCTCTACGATCAAAGAACTTACGAAAGAATGTGAAGAAGGATACGACAAGGGGAACCTTTCTTTCACCGTTTCTGTCGCTAGTCACTTTACGCGATGCGACGAATCTCCCCCGCCGATGCTGCTGAGCACGGTACAGAAGGACGCTACGACCGCTATGACGGACAAGTCCACCCTCCAACGACCTGAAGGCAGCGACGATTTCGCTCGAAGGTCGGAAGAAGATGAAAAGAAATGCCGCGAGATCACCGAAGCGGAGATCCGCTGCCGATATGAAAAGGCTCAATGGCTTCCAATCACTTATCGCAAGGTGGTGATGCTGTTCAGTGGAGCCGGAGGCAGTACTTTAGGTCTCCAACGAGCCAACGAAACGTGTGGGACGTCGTTTCGAGTCGTGCTAGCACTCGATGCGTCGGACACCGCCAACCAGATCCACCATAAGAATTTTCCGAACATTCCTGTGGTGCAGCACACACTGTGTGGTCGCTATGTTACAACCTTACGGTTGATCGAATCTTATTTACCCTACGCGGAATGGTCGTCGTCGATGTGTGTCGCGTCGCCACCCTGCGTACACTCCGCTCTGTGCAACTTGACCTCCAGAGATGTTGGGAAAGGAGTCACCGCTACCCACTGGACGATGAAATTATGCAAGATGGCTGGTTTCTTCATGTGGCTGATAGAGCAGGAGGCTTCGATTATTTCTTACGTTGCACGTTTGCACCCTTACGTGTACGTCGTCAATTTTTACGACATAACTCCCAGTTT
>JAQMWT010000212.1:0-85382 GCA_029834535.1 Chrysophaeum taylorii
GACGGCATCGGGGTTCATATTTATGAAATTCGTTAGGTTCCAAATGCAGATAACAAACAGAACCAAAAGGTTTGAGGTAGTCTTGTTGGGGAACATTACATTGGTCTAACAAAACTTGTTGGGGGCTTAGGACTTTATTATAAATACGTTCGAGGAAACGTTAGGGAGGAGATTATACGATTGGATAGCATGTATAACAGCCCAAGGGTAGTGTGGTGCCGGATCTGTTAGGGGTGACCTTTATAGGATACATTAAGCATATGCCGGAGTCTTGTACACGCGGCAGTGGCTACGTGACCAACAGCGGCTTCGACTTCATGATTAAAGACATGTAAGTAAGGGGAACGCGGACATTTTAATACCATGTTCCACACGGAAGGGGGCTGTAACATGCTGGGATAAATGGGTTTAAAGGAATCACAATAAATTTGTTTTAGTTGTACATGAACATAAGTAGAGCAAAAATTGCGGACAAACTCAAGGGCGTTACAAAATTCGCTGGAGTTAGTGCTACGACAAAAGTACACTAACAGAAATTTAGAAATGAGACACTTGAAGACAATGATATGTCGAAAGGATCCCCATTCCGAGAGCACAGAGACGTAACCACCGTCACATGCCCAAGCTTCACCAGGTTGAAAATTTTTCGAATGATGGTTGCTTGATAAGGTGGTGTGGATGAGGAAAGCGTTTTTTATGAATCGTACAATCCACACAGAACTTACGGTAGGGTACGTCAGATGGGTGGTGTCCAGGACTGGCAATAACCTGAACAGCTTTTATGGCTTGAGAATCACTGGAATGGTGAATGTTGTGAAAATTGGTAGCTCGTTGTTGCGCATCTCGAAATGCGAGGGTGCCCCTGGCATGGACTTTCTTATCGAAGGGTGCATGCTTCTCATGGAGCTGTCTTGGCGTTATAAGGGGTATTTGTTTTTCTTTAGTAGGAGATGATATATCTGCGGATAAGATGTTAGAGAGGAAAGCATGAGCTACTGAACCAGTATGAAAAGAAGTAAGTTCGTTGTTTGAAGTGATAGTATCACAACATAAGAGTTTTTTATTAGAAATGTAGAACATAGTAATGCTTGGGAGAGGTCTGAAGTTAGTTAGTTAGTTATGTAGAACATAGTAATATAACTCTGGTGTAATGTTAAAGATGTATCTGTTGGGAATATATTTGTGAAGAAGGTTGACCTATAGTTTTTGGTTAGAGGAGCGTGATCAGGGTCAAACGATGGTGATAGCGTTAATGTACGCAAGTCGTAAACAAGCTGACATAAGTGTTTATAAATAGTATGATATGTTCCAGCTGGAATAGCATTTGCGATGATATCACAACATAGGTCAGGGGACAAAGACAAAAGAAAATTGATTTGGTACGCTGTGAAATTATTGGCGCGTGCCAATTCGCGAGTTGAGTAGTGTCGGATGCGATCGAGTCGTGGATCGTACACGAGCATATTAGCAAATCCACGAATGGTAGGAGTGGGAGTATATATAGAGTGAACTTTGGCACCCATCTTCCTATCGCTTGATGTTATAAAGCCCAAATATCTGCTTTGGGACAAATGCATGTCACTTAAAGCAAATATTTTGTCGATAAATTCGAGACGATTTTCCTGAGGGTAGAAGACAAAAGAATCGTGAAATACAGGAGAAGTATATGAAACCAGTGCTTGTACTAGACGACGCGTGTCTTGATTTTCATTATGATGGTATGCTTGGCAAAGCCAAAGAAAACCGGTAACAGGTTCGAGAGAAGCAGTTTTATCGATTCCGGCATCGTGTGTTAAAAAGGAGTAGGTTTCGCCAAAAGTATTTATGTGTGCCTGGTATTTAGAAGAGGTTAGAAACTGTTATGTCTCCGCCTGTATGTCTTCCACCGTGATGTAAATGATGGATGAAGTAGAGGATTTATTTAGGAATAACCTGTGAGATGGTTGGTTAGATTCGATAGTTGTAATACGAAAGGACACAGGTAATGTGATGGATTTAGGAATAATCGTCCCATAATATTATAGAGGACCACAAAAGCTTTGAGTTCAATAGGGATCTCATGCAAGCAAGTGGTTTTCTTGAATTAGTCAAGAATCCCAGGCGAAAGTTAGAAATGCCTTCCATTTCATCTTGACTGGGATGTTCGACTGTTTTATTAGAGTGCAGACGAAGGAACAGCATAGTTAAGGTTTCAAGCTCAGTCACAGTTAAGCGCACGGATCCTGTACGACTAAAATGTTATAGGTTTTAGGTGTGGACACGAATGGTATGTCAGGAAAGACCTGCGTCCAAGGTTCGTCGACTATTAACTTGCGACTGATGGAATTAGCGTGGTCTGCAATATCCAGAAAGGAAGTGACTCGTTTATTAGGCCATGAAAGCAGATCAAGAGGGCCGGTGTTATATTTGCGTGCGACGAGGATCCATCTTTCTCTGGCTTGATAATCTCCACATAAATAGCATGGAAATCGGTCACATATGTCCACCGTATAGTGCATCGTTGAGAAGATGAGATTAGCAACTCGTATATGATCTTCATACGATGCGGAGTGTGGTGGAGTCATTTCCATGAAGAGAACAAGCGGCTTTAAAAGCTCAAGTACACTTAGAGCACTTGGGAACAAAGAATCATCCATATCGCGCTCGAAGGTGGAAATGGATCTCCCATTGATTATGTTGCGATTTGTGCATGGTGATGTCAATTCCACTATGTCAGTGTAATATCGTGCACGTTCAACGTCCGATGCTCGATGGAGATATGTCAAAAACTTAGGTAGGGATGGGAAAACTTCGATGGAATTACCAAAACGTCTTCGTAGCATGTGCGTGATATTGTCGTCGCTCTCAACAAGAACTTTAACGTTGATGTTGATTTGCAAGTCATTAGAAGCGCAAGCCAAGAATGCAGGAGTGGACATCCCAGAGCAAAGTAAAGTTACTGTAGGTATTCGTGGGCTAGGAGATGAAGTTACTGTGTGGAGCAAACGTGCGGTAACCTTGCGTCATACAGGAGGTGGGAAATGCTTGCGTATGTAAGGCAGCTGCGAATGCATTGACTCCAAGATGGTTTTAAGCCATGGGACGTAAATTACTCGTTCCATGAGGGTGGAATATAGTTTGAGCATTTCGCGTTGTTCATTAAAAGCACATAGTCTGAACTGTAGTGAGCGAAGTTCCATTTTACGCGCTTTTGCTTGTTGTAGCGAGTAAATTGGTAGAGTTGGCAACAGGTTACTGAGTCTAAACAAAGTAATCTTGACATTATCATCAATTTTACTCTGGATAGATGATTGTCCTTTAAATTCAACTCCATAAAGATGTATACCAAGTTTATCTTCTCCCCATTGAGTCATACTGATGATGTGCAGATCGGGATCGTTATGGTCGTTTTGCTTGGGTAGAAAAGCGCAACGTCTAGCTTTACATATCCCACATTTGGATGCTTTGGGAGAGCGGGAATGACGGTCCTTATAATCATAGCATGTGTGATTCTCTGCGTATCCGTAGCAGTCTGGATAGCAGGTGATAAGGACTCGGGTAGCTTTACGATGTGGATAGGATCAGCATAACGTTTAAAGTTAATTACATGTTGAGAAGCACATGTGTCAGCATATCCTGGCGTAGTCATTAGCGGCAAATTGTACTCGTTGTACAGTTTAAGCATTGTTGCATAACAGGCATGTGTTGAGCTTTGACCAAACACGTACTGTGTCATGAAACTTTGCGTTTGTTCGGAAGGCACAACGACGAGTGTAAAACCATTGTTTAATTTCGGTAGCAACACAGGGGGATCTGTACCATCTTCATTATCTTCGTTGGGTTGAGTATTGGGGAGCTCGGAGTGCGAGGAAGTTTCCCGAGCTTGACGACGAACGATAGCATTCTGAGCTTTAGCATTTATGTGCTGCAATAGCGGCTGAGGGATGTTATCGATTTCATCATCTTTAATGGACAGAAAAGTGTGGAACATTTTCTCTGTATCAGCAGTCCCCCTCTGCTCCGCATCACTGGGGGACGCTTCAGGAGCAGATGTTTCAGTTTGATACTTTTCTTCTGAAACAAGAGATTCCTTATCGGCTTCTAAGAGGTTCGATATGGTATTGGACATAGTATCAACTCGAGATAAGTAGAGATGAACTTGGGTGGCTTCGTCAGGATCTAAGGACTGTGTCGAAGCTTGAGAAGCGGTTGTCCAGAGGGTACTCAGTAAGCTTTTCATTTCCTCCTGTACCATTTTAGAGTCGGTAGCAGGGTTGGGATTCGCTTCCTGTAATTTACCAAACAGGTGGCGAAGACGATCAACTTGATAAGTAGCCCGGTCCATAAGAGACATATTAGAGCGTGCATTGCGGTTAGAGGAAGATGAGTAGACAGGACGATCGAAGCTGGTACCTTTGACGTTATAATTTGAAGGTGGACGATAGTACGACGTGTCACGAGGTGAAATTGTCGATGCTTTATCTTTTGCGTTACGAAGCTTACGAGCGTTGAAGCCAGACTGTCCAGCTACAGTAGCTAACAACGAGTAAGCGTTGTTTAGAGAGTCGTGGGATTGATGAATAGTATCCATCAATAATACCTTAGGTGGCTTGGTAGCGGTAGTACCAGGGATGTAAGGGATCCAGGAAGCGGGTTTATCCAAGCGTCGGTTAGAGGAAAACTTTGTTTCATTGTATATCTTTAACAAGAATTCCAATAACGGACGAACGTCGTTAGGATCAACTAGCTTTAACAATTCGGGATCGTGACTCGAGTTGTTACCAGAGCGTGTCTCGTAGAGTTTACACCATTCCAATAAAGATTGAGAATAGCGCTCGTGATCCGAGGGATTAGCATATAGACGGTAGATCTCCTCGTGAGCTTTAAGAGTGATTATGGAGTTATTAAATTGGATTGATGCTTCATCATTATTTAATTGCTTTGCCTGAGATTGAAAGGCAAGGAGTTGTTCGACAAATACATGGGCATACCAATTAACATTTAGAGACATTCGATTAAACTGAGATTTAAGCTCAGTTACATCTGTACAAGACACTGTCTCATAGTAATGATAGGCTAAAAGCATTACAGCACGTAATTTATTGGGATGTGCAGTAATTGCATAAATTTCTTTAGTTGAGGCCACATAGCGAGAGCGGGCTTTTCCTGGGACTCCAGGTTAAAGAATGTGTACAAGAAACCAGCATAAGTTTCGCAGTGTTTGATCCAATCGGCATTAGAGAGACCTGTAAAGGATATGTTAGTTAAAGATGAATCATACACAATTGATTTAGGGAATCGGGTATCTAATAAAGTGAGGACACGTTTGACATCCTTATTTAATTCAGGACGAACAAGGTTATACGACTCTTGGTAGTAAAGTCGTTCAAGATTATTACGGACATCAACTGTTAGTTGATGGGAAGAGTTGACGTGCCAAGTCTTTAAATGTTCGGGCAGGGCATCTTCATCAGGTAAGTTTAAATCGTTAACTTGTTCAGCTTTCCATTGAGCGAAGATGATATCAACTTCTTGTTCAAGAATTTGATTATATTCCGGAGCATTCCGGGTGTAAGCTTCATATGAATCGAAGCAGAATAACGCGTCCACATATGGACTTGTCATATGCCTGCGAAGCGCCTCAATTTGCAAGCTCACCTTGGTTGAGTTATCTTGGAAACGCAATCCTGCGTTAATTTTATCAACGAGGATTTGTTCTTGTTTGTAGATATCCGTGGTGGATATTGTTTTTTGTTTTGACATGATTGTGACCTATTAAGAGATAGGTTAGAGGATTGATAGACAGATTCGACACATAAGAATGAAGGGTTTCTCAAGTGCGGGTTCTATGTACAGTACGCTATTTTAAACGTGGGCTTATTGACAAGACCAAACAAATCAACATGCTATTTAAAACAGGGTGACTTGAGACTGAAGAATGGATTAGTTCTCGAGCAGTCAGTCTTTTGTTGGGGAATGGAAGGAAAAACCCGTACAAGTTTCCGCGGCTTGTATAGGGAAAATTTTAATTTTATTGGTTATGCGAGTGCATGTGACCAGTGACCGACCCAACTCGGTCACAAACCAAATTAACTGGTGGGCACATACCGTCACACAACAAATATGTACAGTAGACCACCGCCAAACACATCGTCGCGTTGTACTCGTGATCAGGCGCAAATTGATCATTCGATTTAGACGTACAACACAGTTGGGCTGACACACCTACGCATCTGGGCCCATAACCTGGAGAGATTTGACCCTCTCCGGGTACATGGTAGAGACTGCGTGCAGTCTTAGGCGTGTACAGACCATTCCGCTTGTCACATGCTACTACACAAGGTAGGGATTTAGGCCCTAACTCCTTAAGGACATTAGGTCCCATAGAAGCGTTTACACTGACAACGGGGAACGAAGTCTCTGTTAATCAAACAGAAAACCCCGTACCCGACGGTACGCACCTGGAGGCCTACTCCATGTTGGAAAAGAGCTTCAGACTGGGTTCTTCATAGTCGTGAGAGAAAGGGGGCGGAAGGGTAAGGAAAAGGAAGAAAGAGGAAAAGCCGTATTACGGAGAGAAAACCCTCGTGTAGAGATAGGTGTGAAAATGTTCCAGTGTCGCACACATAATAGTGTAGCTCTCTGGAATTCCGGCTGGAATATATCATGTAATTTATAAACATTTGTGTCAGATTGTCTATGACTTGCGTAAATTAACGTTATCACCATCCTTTGACCCTGATCATGCTTCACTAACCAAAAATTACAGGTCAACCTTTTTCACCCATATATTTCCTACAGACACATCCTTAATTTTACACCAGAGTTCCATTACAATGTTATATATTTCTAATAAAATCTTTTCATGTTGTGACAATCTTACCCCTAATCCCAAACATCTACCTTTTCATCTCGATTCAGTAGCTCACGTCTTCCTCTCTAACACTGCTCCCGCAGATACATCATCTCCTACTAAAGTGAGAAACATTCCTCTCATAACTCCAAGACAGCTCCATGAGAAGCATGCACCCTTTGATAGAAAAGTTCATGCCAGGGGCACCCTCGCATTTCGAGATGCGCAACAACGTGCTACCAATTTTTACAACATCCATCATTCTAGCGATTCTCAAGCTATAAAAGCTGTTCAGGTTATTGCCAGTCCGGGACATCATCCTTCTGATGTACCCTACCGTAAGTTATGTGTGGACTGTACGACCCATAAAAAACGCTTTCCTCATCCACATCATCTTACCAAGCAACCATCATTCGAAAAAAATTTCCAACCTTGGGAAGCCTGGGCATGTAACGGTGGTTGCGTCTCTGTCCTCTCGGAATGGGGGTCCTTTCGCCATATCATTGTCTTTAAGTGTCTCATTTCTAAAATTTTGTTAGTGTGCTTTTGTCGTAGCACTAATTCTAGCGAATTTTGAAGCGCCCTCGAGTTTGTCCGCAACTTTTGTTCTACTTATGTTCATGTACAACTAACACAAATTTATTGTGATTCATTTAAACCTCACTTATCCCAACATGTTACCACTCCCTTTCGTGTTGAATACGGCATTAATATGTCTGCCCCCCCCCCTTACTTACATGTTTTTGATCATGAAGAAGCCGCTGTTGGTCATATCGCAACTGCCGCGTCTATACGACTCCGGCATATGCTTAATGTATCCTATAAAGGTCACCCCCTAACAGATCCGGCACCACATTACCCGTGGGCTGTTATACATGCTGTCCAATCATATAATCTCCTTCCTAACGTTTCTCTCGAACGTATTTGTAATAAAGTCCTAAGCCCCCAACAAGTTTTGTTGGATCAATGTAATGTTCCCCAACAGGACTACCTCAAACCATTTGGTTCTGTTTGTTATTTGCATTTAGAACCTAACGAATTTCATAAACATGAGCCTCGATGTCGTCCTTACATCTACTTATGTGGTGCTAATGCCATAAACCCGGCGTAGGTTGGCACCTATTCGCCCCCCGGGCGGGCCGGTTGGCAGCCGGAACGTTCGCAATGGGACGGGGTATGGCCGGGGGGCGAAGACGGAAGGTTATCGACGAGTTGGTTGTCAGTCATATCGCGGTCTCCTCGTCGCATGGCGACAAGCTTGATGGTCACTCTCCGCCGACCGACCTTTCGGCGCTCCTCGTCTACAGGCCCGTGATTCCGGACTGGCTCCTGTCGGTCCGGCCTGGCTCCCATGCTCGGGAGAGGTCTGAAGTTAGTTAGTTAAGTTAATGTCATAAACCCATTAATAACACCCCATGTTGATCATTTTGCCGATGTTGCCCTTAATCCTGAAAACGGCCAAGTCCGTGTCTCCTCTAAACTTACCTTTCCTCATCTCATTTCTAAAACTCCTCCTGATTATGAACGACATTCACCTCCCGCACCTGCACCTGACATTCCCTTCTCTGTTCACAGCACCCCCAATGATGTGGCGCAGAGGGGGGATGCTACGTCCACCGAGACTGAACACGAGAGGGGGACTCCTTCTTCTCCTACCCATGCTCCCTCTCCCGTTCCCGCATGTGCTCCGGCTGCTTCTGCACCCGCTGCTTCCGCACCCGCTGCTTCCGCCACCACACCCCCATCTGAAGTGTCCTCCAACACTTTACCCCTTCTACCATCTTATCGGTCTCTCTATTCCCAGGATGTCCTCCGTCTCACCCGTGGTCCTCATCACCCTCAACCTCGTCGCAAAACTCATCTCAAGGACGTTCTTACTCGTATTGCTTCGCCAACTGTTGCCGCTTATAAACAAGCTGGTGGTACGCTTGCCGACTTCAAGTATGACCTCTCCAAGCAGTATATAACTTTCTGCGACCCCACCCTCTACTCCCTTCATGTTGCTCATGGCATCCACTGGACGGCTATACCTCCAGAGGGGAAATTTACACGCTCCCTTCATCATCACGTTCACCAAGCGCTTTCTTGATCTTCTTCCGCTATGTGTCATGGGAGCCTTAGCCATCCATTGCCGGATGTCACTCCTGTTCATCTCGTTCATCTCTACGACGACTTCAGCCTTGCAGACTTTCACCTTCCTCGTGCTCTCGTTCATCTCATTTCCGAACATGCTCACGCTTTTCAAGTTCCTCCCGCTCAATATGCTTATGCTTTGCTCACACCCCATTCCATTTTGGATCATAATGACGCTTCTTATGGTGCCTCCGAGCCTCACCTCTCCGCCATCGAAGACTACATCACCGTGCAATCTCATTACATTGAGGCCCACTTTGGCGATGCTCCTCTACTAGTTGTTCAACTTGTCGAAGACCCCGATTATGCTCATACTACTGATCAGGTCGCTTCTTACGCAATTACCCATCTTACGACGGCTCACGACCCCAGCACTGTTGGTCCGGACGAATATAAAATTCAAGCCAAAGATATCAAAATTGATGAATATGAGTTGAACTGCCTCAAAGGTCTCTCAGACGCTGATCGTAAAGCTTATATCTCCGCTATCTCCAAAGAGATTTTGATATTGTCAAGTTTGGCTGCTTTAAACTCGCGTTGCCAATGGTCAACTCAAAGCCTATTGACACCCGCCTCGTCCTACGTATAAAAACCAATGCTGCCGGTCAATATCTCAAGCATAAAGCACGCCTGGTCCTACGAGGATTCTTAGCTTCTCTGGGCACCAATTTTTCAACACATTCAGCCCTATGGCACAGCTTACTGGCATCCGTTGTGTTCTGGCGCTAGCAGCCCATCTGCGACTTCCAGTCTACCACGTCGATGTACCTAACGCTTTTGTTCAAGCTCCCATAGATTCTCATGTCTATGTTAAACTGCCACAAGGTATTTACCTTCTCGATCCTGAAGATACCAAATATCAAGGCCGTCGTCTCCCAAAACTACTTAAATCTCTTTATGGATTACGACAAGTCCTGCCCTTTGGAATCAAACTATAAATAGCTTCTTTGATTCTTTAGGCTATACACGCTTCCGAACAGATACGTGCATTTACGCTAAAGTCCAAGCTGACGCTACATTTTTAATTTGCACGCTCTCAGTGGATGATGTCGTTATCACTTGCACTTCGGAAACTCTACGTCGTGAATTCCAGCAAGCCCTGAAAAAGGAATACTCAGTCGACACCTTTGAAGAAGCTCATACTCTCTTAGGCATGCGCATCACGCGTACTACTGACGGTTCCATATCACTGGACTGTCAAGCTAAACTTGATGCATTGTTCGAAGAGTACCCCATTTTAATGCAGTTACGTCCCACTTCTACACCGATGTCACCATCAACCACTTATAAAACTGGAGAGCCATCTTCTGATATGGACAAGTTTATTCTTCATACCTTCTCCACCTTACTCGGCAAGCTCACTTTTGTACAATTGGCCTGTCGCCCTGATCTATCCCAAAGCCTCAGTCGTTGTTCCCGAGGAATGCATAATCCAGCATTTCTACACGTTCAAGTACTAACAGGAACTCTCCGCTATTTGCGCAAGCCCGAAAATCGCAATCTTCGACTCTGGTACTATTCTGGCTCTTCCGCACTAATGGACCATCTTAGACTTCTCATCGGCAATCGCACTGATATGGCAACCATGTTGGATTACACTAAAGAACAAGTCAATTCAGGTAACTTTGATCCATTGGTCGCGTTCGTTGATGCCGATAACGCACCCTCTTATGAACAAGACCGCAAGTCTACAACCGGTTACGCCATCTTTTTGTTCGGTTCTCTCATCACTTGGAAGTCTAAACTACAGCCTATCACAGCTACTTCTACGCATGAGAGTGAACTCATCGCCCTTAATATGTGTGCCGATGATGTGGTCTGGTTACGCAAATTGTTAACGGAAATGGCATTCGCTATAAACCCACAATACTATCTTCGTCAACCTCCAGGGAAAGATTTGTTACTAGATTATGATGCTCATGACAACCCTCTCCCATCGGACACGTCGTTCATACGTAACAGTCCTATACTTGGGGATTCTGCTTCTGCTATCCATCTATCAAATAATCCCGACAGTGCGACTAAGGCCAAAGCTATCAGCACACGCTGGTTCCGTATTCGCGACTACGTACAGTTAAAACGTATACGTATACATCATGCTTCCGGTACTCAAAACCTCGCTGACGGATTTACTAAACCCTTCGGTGCTCCGCTCTTCAGCAGATTCCGCACGTTTACTTGGCTTACAACAACCCATAGCTCAACAAGATGGTTGACCCTTACCCTTCACTATGTCCGAAATGACGTTAAACTAACCCTCATATACAACGGAACCGTGGCTCGCTAAAATGTGAAATGAAATGAAATACGCAATGCGGGGATCTTTCTAAGATGAACCCAACAAAGAACAAGGATGCTGCGAGCCGACGTTATTCTGTACTGAACCGTGGCCGCGGTGGCGTGTCATCATTATCTCCCCCTTTTAATGCCTTAAATCCAGGCGTTGCTCCAACCAGTTCTCCTAATCGGAGACATCAGACATACCTTTCGGTTGCTCAAGGAAATCAGTCCACGCCCGTGACTCCTAAGTCAACTGTCCAACAACAAACTAAACCGCAAGCAGCAAAGTCCGAGTACTTCCTGCTCAAGCACTGTAAATTTGATGCAATGGCGATGATGTCAGGGAATGTCCTTTCACTTGGCACCCAGCCACCGAACTTTCTACTACCACCACCTAAAGATCCTCAATGTTGGCATCAGTCCATTCAACAGCTGCTTACGGAAGCACAACAAACACATTGTGTGGACAATATCCAGTTCTTGAGTTCATTGCTATGTTTAAAGGCAAAGCGCATCCGGAACGCCCCTAATATACCGCCCAATGAAGGTATTCGCTTTCATCGATACCCACCCATTAAAGGGGTTGTCAAAGTACATGTGGCGTGTACCAGGTGCTATAATAAAACCAATACGCCGGGTACACCCCTTGTACTCGCTATATGCACTGAAGATGAGCTTAAAACGGACAAAATTATTAAAATCATCGAGGACCATCTCGCGTCAGACCAACACGCTTCGCATTGTTTTGACGTACCGCGTCCTTTCTTTCTGTTGATTTGTGTCATGTGTAATTTGTCACTGCATGGGACAGCGTTAATTCGCAATAATCAACAATCTTTTCATCTTTCATGTTATAATGATCCAGCTGCACACATGAGAGCTATCATTCTCCGCCTTGGAAAGTCTATTGCTATTAACAAGTTGCTCAAAGAGGCGCTCATGAAATGTATGGCGAGTCATAACGTTGATGCTTCTAAAATTCTCATCAACCCTGACGACAATGCTCCTCTCTTGTTACAGCTGCCTTATATCTCGAATGTAAATCTCGAGATTCTTGTAGCGGCTTGGTCATTATTACAGTCTGTTGAAGATAAAATATGTGTGGTGACTAATCCTGATGAGCTACTTAATGTGCTCATTGAAAGCTTCGTTAATGATGTCTCTCACCAACTTAATGCGACTTCTTCCGAGACGGTACCGCCAATGCTCAATTACTTTCGTCAACTTTCACCTGAGCATCAATCTTCTTTTAAAAACGTGCTAGTCCAGGTTGGCTATCCCTCTGCTATAATTGATGCCTTTTCAGATAATACATTATCTGAAGGTGTAACACCAGCACCAGTCGAAACTCCATCCGCTGAGTCCACGCCAGACATATCTAATGACAATGTGGTTGAATCTTTACGCCAGTTAAAAGAAGAGATTCAATCCTTATCCTCACGTCTCACTAACAGTGAGCAGCAATTGATGGCACGAGATCAACAGCTATCGGTTGCGCTAAAGAACTTAACCCAGGTACAAGAAGCTTACGACACGCTAAACGCTCAAGTAACCGAGAATATTAAGCACGTCGCGCTCTTGGATAACATACTATCAAGCCTCCAGATGCATCAAGATAATTTAATACCTACCTTAGCTGTCTTTGTCCACATAATCTCACGATCGCTCATTTCGTCTATTGGACAGTTTCCTCCAAACACATATGATGAGGCACAGCAAGCTCTAATCGACGATGCAGCTCATAACTTACATGCCGCTATGTCTGATGCACAGGATCATGTTATCCCAGCATTGGACCTGCATACTTTAACACCGGATGCAGCTATGTCCTTCCTCTCGTCTGTTATGGCACCTCTGGTCACCTTGAGTGATGCTATTACTACAACAACACTGCTAACGACCAATCCTCCGAAGATCATGATTCTTCCTCTCCAGAGTTAAAGGAACTGGAAGATAATAGCGAGGATGAGCTGGACCACACATCTGATATTGTGGATACCGCTTCTTTACGCAATATCACAACGCGCCCGACCTCATAAATTAATTTGTCATGTTATCTTCCCATGTCTTGTTGTTGTTTGTTCAACTGTTCGCTGCTCTCATGTACAGTACACAAGTTCCGCCCTCAAGAACGTCTGAAATGCATACACCATTCTTTCACACGTTGAGGGGGTCCAGAGAGCTACACTATTATGTGTACGACACTGGAACATCTCACTCCTTTCACACCTATCTCCACAAGAGGGTTTTCTCTCCGTAATACGGCTTTCCCTCTTTCCTTCCTTACCCCTTCCGCCATTATATCTCAGATTATGAAGAATTAGATCTGCAGTTCACTTCCAACAAGGAGTAGACCTCCAGGTGCGTACCGTCAGGTACGGGGTTTTCTGTTTAATTAATGGAGGCTTCGTTCCTCATTGTCAGTGTGAACGCTTCTATGGGACCTAATGTCCTTAAGGAGTTAGGGCCTAAATCCCTACCTTGTGTAGTAGCATGTGACAAGCGGAATGGTCTGTACACGCCTAAGACTGCACGCAGTCTCTACCATGTACCCGGAGAGGGTCAAATCTCTCCAGGTTATGGGCCCAGATGCGTAGGTGTGTCAGCCCAACTGTGTTGTACGTATAAATGGAGTGATCAATTTACGCCTGATCACGAGTACAATGCGACAATGTGTTTGGCGGTGGTCTACTGTACATATTTGTTATGTGACGGTATATGCCCACCAGTTAATTTGGTTTGTGACCGAGTTGGGTTGGTCACTGGTCATATGCACTCGCATAGCTAATAAAATTAAAATTTTCCCTATACAAGCCGCGGAAACTTGTACGGGCTTTTCCTTCTATTCCCCAACAAAAGACTGACTGCTCGAGATTTAATCCATTCTTCAGTCTCAAGTCACCCTGTTTTAAATAGCATGTTGATTTGTTTGGTCTTGTCAATAAGCCCACGTTTAAAATAGCGTACTGTACATAGAACCCGCACTTGAGAAACCCTTCAATCTTATGTGTCGAATCTGTCTATCAGTCCTCTAACCTATCTCTTAATAGGCCACAAGCATGTCAAAACAAAAACTAATATCCACCATGGATATCTACAAACAAGAACAAATCCTCGTCGATAAAATTAACGCAGGATTGCGTTTCCAAGCTAACTCAATCAAGGTGAGCTTGCAAATTGAGGCGCTTCGCAGGCATATGACAAGTCCATATGTGGACGCGTTATTCTGCTTCGATTCATATGAAGCTTACACTCGGAATGCTCCGGAGTATAATCAACTTCTTGAACAAGAAGTTGATATCATCTTCGCTCAATGGGAAGCTGAACAAGTTAATGACTTAAACTTACCTGCTGAAGATGCCCCGCCCGAACATTTAAAGACTTGGCACGTCAACTCTTCCCATCAACTAACAGTTGATGCCCATAATAATCTTGAACGACTTTACTACCAAGAGTCGTATAATCTTGTTCGTCCTGAATGAAATAAGGATGTCAAACGTGTCCTCACTTTATTAGATACCCGATTCCCTAAATCAATTGTGTATGATTCATCTTTAACTAACATATCATTTACAGGTCTCTCTAATGCCGATTGGATCAAACACTGCGAAACTTATGCTGGTTTCTTGTACACATTCTTTAATTTGGAGTCACAGGAAAAGCCCGCTCTCGCTATGTGGCCTCAACTAAAGAAAATTTGTGCAATTACTGCCCATCCCAATAAATTACGTGCTGTAATGCTTTTAGCCTATCATTACTATGAGACAGTGTCTTATACAATTGTAACTGAGCTAATTCATTAGGTTCCCTTACCCTTATCGCCGACTGCGGTTGCGATGGAGGACGGTGCCTCATGAATCCTGAGCCTTGCGAGGGCATCCGCCCTCCCGGCGTAGGTTGGCACCTATTCGCCTCCCGGGCGGGCCGGTTGGCAGCCGGAACGTTCGCAGTGGGACGGGGTATGGCCGGGGGGCGAAGACGGAAGGTTATCGACGAGTTGGTTGTCAGTCACAACGCGGTCTCCTCGTCGCATGGCGACAAGCTTATGGTCACTCTCCGCCGACCGACCTTTCGGCGCTCCTCGTCTACAGGCCCGTGATTCCGGACTGGCTCCTGTCGGTCCGGCCTGGCTCCATGCTCGGGAGAGGTCTGAAGTTAGTTAGTCAGTTAACTGAGCTTAAATCTCAGTTTAATCGAATGTCTCTAAATGTTAATTGGTATGCCCATGTATTTGTCGAACAACTCCTTGCCTTTCAATCTCAGGCAAAGCAATTAAATAATGATGAAGCATCAATCCAATTTACTAACTAACTAACTTCAGACCTCTCCCGAGCATGGGAGCCATAATCACTCTTAAAGGTCACGAGGAGATCTACCGTCTATATGCTAATCCCTCGGATCACGAGCGCTATTCTCAATCTTTATTGGGATGGTGTAAACTCTACGAGACACGCTCTGGTAACAACTCGAGTCACGATCCCGAATTGTTAAAGCCAGTTCATCCTAACTACATTCGTCCACTATTGGAATTTTTGTTAAAGATATACAATGAGACAAAGTTTTCTTCTAACCGACGCTTGGATAAACCCGCTTCCTGGATCCCTTACATCCCTGGTACTACCGCTACCAAGCCACCTAAGGTATTATTGATGGATACTATTCATCAATCCCACGACTCTCTAAACAACGCTTACTCGTTGTTAGCCACTGTAGCTGGACAGTCTGGCTTCAACGCTCGTAGGCTTCGTAATGCAAAAGGCAAAGCATCGACAATTTCACCCCGTGACACGTCGTACTATCGTCCACCCTCAAATTATAACGTCAAAGGTACCAGCTTCGATCGTCCTGTCTACTCATCTTCCTCGAACCGTAATGCACGCTCTAATATGTCTCTTATGGACCGGGCTACTTATTAAGTTGATCGTCTTCGCCTCCTGTTTGGCAAATTACAGGAAGCGAATCCCAATCCTTCCACCGACTCTAAAATGGTACAGGAGGAAATGAAAATCTTATTGAGTACCCTCTGGACAACCGCTTCTCAAGCTTCGACACAGTCCTTAGATCCTGACGAAGCCACCCAAGTTCATCTCTACTTATCTCGAGTTGATACTATGTCCAATACCATATCGAACCTCTTAGAAGCCGATAAGGAATCTCTTGTTTCAGAAGAAAAGTATCAAACTGAAACATCTGCTCCTGAAGCGTCCCCCAGTGATGCGGAGCAGAGGGGGGCTGCTGATACAGAGAAAATGTTCCACACTTTCCTGTCCATTAAAGATGATGAAATCGATAACATCCCTCAGCCGCTATTGCAGCACATAAATGCTAAAGCTCAGAATGCTATCGTTCGTCGTCAAGCTCGGGAAACTTCCTCGCACTCTGAGCTCCCCAGTAATTTAACCAATGAAGATAATGAAGATGGTACAGATCCCCTGTGTTGCTACCAAAATTAAATACTGGTTTTACACTCGTCGTTGTGCCTTCCGAACAAACGCAAAGTTTCATGACACAGTACGTGTTTGGTCAAAGCTCAACACATGCCTGTTATGCAACAATGCTTAAACTGTACAACGAGTACAATTTGCCGCTAATGACTACGCCAGGATATGCTGACACATGTGCTTCTCAACATGTAATTAACTTTAAACGTTATGCTGATCCTATCCACATCGTAAAGCTACCCGAGTCCTTATCACCTGCTATCCAGACTGCTACGGATACGCAGAGAATCACACATGCTATGATTATAAGGACCGTCATTCCCGCTCTCCCAAAGCATCCAAATGTGGGATATGTAAAGCTAGACGTTGCGCTTTTTCTACCCAAGCAAAACGACCATAACGATCCCGATCTGCACATCATCAGTATGACTCAATGGGGAGAAGATAAACTTGGTATACATCTTTATGGAGTTGAATTTAAAGGACAATCATCTATCCAGAGTAAAATTGATGATAATGTCAAGATTACTTTGTTTAGACTCAGTAACCTGTTGCCAACTCTACCAATTTACTCGCTACAACAAGCAAAAGCGCGTAAAATGGAACTTCGCTCACTACAGTTCAGACTATGTGCTTTTAATGAACAACGCGAAATGCTTAAACTATATTCCACCCTCATGGAACGCGTAATTTACGTCCCATGGCTTAAAACCATCCTGGAGTCAATGCATTCGCAGCTGCCTTACATACGCAAGCATTTCCCACCTCCCGTATGACGCAAGGTTACCACACGTTTGCTTCATACAGTAACTTCATCTCCTAGCCCACGAACACCTACAGTAACTCTACTTTGCTCTGGGATGTCCACTCCTGCATTCTTGGCTTGCGCTTCTAATGACTTGCAAATCAACATCAACGTTAAAGTTCTTGTTGAGAGCGACGACAATATCACGCACATGCTACGAAGACGTTTTGGTAATTCCATCGAAGTTTTCCCATCCCTACCTAAGTTTCTGACATATCTCCATCGAGCATCGGACGCTGAACGTGCACGATATTACACCGATATCGTGGAATTGACATCACCATGCACAAATCGCAACATAATCAATGGGAGATCCATTTCCACCTTCGAGCGTGATATGGATGATTCCTTGTTCCCAAGTGCTCTAAGTGTACTTGAGCTTTTAAAGCCGCTTGCTCTCTTCATGGAAATGACTCCACCACACTCCGCATCGTATGAAGATCATATACCCTGATCGCCGACTGCGGTTGCGATGGAGGACGGTGCCTCATGAATCCTGAGCCTTGCGAGGGCATCCGCCCTCCCGGCGTAGGTTGGCACCTATTCGCCTCCCGGGCGGGCCGGTTGGCAGCCGGAACGTTCGCAGTGGGACGGGGTATGGCCGGGGGGCGAAGACGGAAGGTTATCGGCGAGTTGGTTGTCAGTCACATCGCGGTCTCCTCGTCTCATGGCGTCAAGCTTGATGGTCACTCTCCGCCGACCGACCTTTCGGCGCTCCTCGTCTACAGGCCCGTGATTCCGGACTGGCTCCTGTCGGTCCGGCCTGGCTCCCATGCTCGGGAGAGGTCTGAAGTTAGTTAGTTAGTTATACGAGTTGCTAATCTCATCTTCTCAACGATGCACTATACGGTGGACATATGTGACCGATTTCCATGTTATTTATGTGGAGATTATCAAGCCAGAGGAAGATGGATCCTCGTCGCACGCAAATATAACACCGGCCCTCTTGATCTGCTTTCATGGCCTAATAAACGAGTCACTTCCTTTCTGGGTATTGCAGACCACGCTAATTCCATCAGTCGCAAGTTAATAGTCGACGAACCTTGGACGCAGGTCTTTCCTGACATACCATTTGTCTCCACACCTAAAACCTACAATATTTTCAGTCGTACAGGATCCGTGCGCTTAACTGTGACCGAGCTTGAAACCTTAACTATGCTGTTCCTTCGTCTGCACTCTAATAAAACAGTCGAACATCCCAGTCAAGATGAAATGGAGGGCATTTCTAACTTTCGCCTGGGATTCTTGACTAATTCAAGAAAACCACTTGCTTGCATGAGATCCCCTATTGAACTCAAAGCTTTTGTGCTCCTCTATAATATTATGGGACAATTATTCCCTAAATCCATCACATTACCTGTGTCCTTTCGTATTACAACTATCGAATCTAACCAACCATCTCACAGGTTATTCTTAAATAAATCCTCTACTTCATCCATCATTTACATCACTGGTGGAAGACATACAGGCGGAGACATAACAGTTTATAACTCTTCTTCTAAATATAAGGCACACATAAATGCTTTTGGCGAAACCTACGCCCTTTTAACACACGATGCCGGAATCGATAAGACTACTTCTCTCGAACCAGTTACCGGCTTTCTTTGGCTTTGCCAAGCATACCATCATAATAATGAAAATCAAGACACGCGTCGTCTAGTACAAGCACTGGTTTCCTATACCTCTCCTGTATTTCACGATTCTTTTGTCTTCTACCCTCAGGAAAATCGTCTTAAGTTTATCGACAAAAAATATTTGCTTTAAGTGACATGCATTTGTCCCAAAGCAGATATTTGGGCTTTATAACATCAAGCGACAGGAAGATGGGTGCCAAAGTTCACTCTATATACACTCCCACTCCTACCATTCGTGGATTTGTTAATATGCTGGTGTACGATCCACGACTCGATCGCATTCGACACTACTCAACTCGCGAATTGGCACGCGCCAATAACTTCACAGCGTACCAAATCAATTTTCTTTTGTCTTTGTCCCCTGACCTATGCTGTGATATCATCGCAAATGCTATTCCAGCTGGAACATATCATACAATTTATAAACATTTGTGTCAGCTTGTCTATGACTTGCGTATATTAACACTATCACCATCGTTTGACCCTGATCACGCTCCTCTAACCAAAAACTATAGGTCAACCTTCTTCACAAATATATTCCCAACAGATACATCCTTAACATTACACCAGATTTCCATTACTAAGTTCTACATCTCCAATAAAAAACTTTTATGTTGTGATACTATCACTTCTAACCACGAACTTCCTTCTTTTCATATTGATTCAGTAGCTCATGCTTTCCTCTTTAACATCTCATCCGCAGATATATCATCTCCTACTAAAGAAAAACAAATACCCCTTATAGCGCCAAGACAGCTCCATGAGAAGCATGCACCCTTCGATAAGAAAGTCCATGCCAGGGGCACCCTTGCATTTCGAGATGCGCAACATCGAGCTACCAACTTTCACAACACTCACCATTCCAGTGATTCTCAAGCCATAAAAGCTGTTCAGGTTATTGCCAGTCCTGGACACCACCCATCTGACGTACCCTACCGTAAGTTCTGTGTGGATTGTACGATTCATAAAAAACGCTTTCCTCATCCACACCACCTTATCAAGCAACCATCATTCGAAAAAATCTTTCAACCTGGTGAAGCCTGGGCATGTGACGGTGGTTACGCATCTGTGCTCTCGGAATGGGGATCCTTTCGACATATCATTGTTTTCAAGTGTCCTTACTACTAATCGACAGATGTTTGTCTGTCTGTCTGTCTGTTTGTCTGTTTGTTTGTCCCTCGATTTAGGGTAAGGATCAGGTAGGCGCGAGAGTAAGGATCAGGTAGGCGCGAGAGCCAGACAGTAATCCTCCAAGCCGTATACGGCGACCTCGCAGACTATTTCCACGACCCGCGGCGGCTCTTTCAGCGCGCCATTCTCACGCCCCGTCGAAACGATGTTGTCGATGCTGACAACGCGCGTATGACCGCGGCCTTTTTTTTCCGGAGACGAGGCGTCGGAGTTCTTTTCGGCTGACTTGGCTGGGTCGGAAGACGACGCCTCGCTCTTTACAGTAGAGTTTTCAACTCCCTGACAACCAACGGGATGCTGACTTTGAGCGGGAGCTTAACGTCTTCGAAACCTCGACCCGTCGCACGGCCACTGCAACGGTACCAGATACATGATCGATCGTGTCGTTGTCACCGAGGCTCCTCCAACCTGTATCCCTTAAGGCCCGCCTACGCCAAACGATCAACAAGAGCCAGGGCCAGACGCCCCGCGAGGTCGGCGTCCTCTTTCCCAAGCCCGTCTTCTGCCACGTCCAGCTCTACGTGGCTCTCTGTCGATCGGCATCCCCGAGGATATACTCATCTGGGTCGACGACTCCACCCTACCCCACACGTGCTGCGCAATACCGATAAGCCCCCTCCCGGCGTCTACACGCGCACTATAGGTGAACTTACTGGGGTTTGAGATTGGGACTAGGTGAACTGTGTGACCAGGTGAAACTGGGACCAGGTGAACATACTGGGGTTTTTAGAGTAAAGGGTTTTTAGAGTAAACTCAAAGGTTGGCGGCGCGTGCGGATCAAAGCAGCTTAGATTGGCGGAGGCGAGAGCGACGAGCTCAAAGGAGTTGATGTGAGCTAGGTGAACTTACTGACCAAGTGAACTTATATGAAACTTACTGGGACCAGGTGAACTTACTGGGGTTAGAGATTGGGACTAGGTGAACTTACTGGCCTGCACTTGTCTCATTTCTAAATTTCTGTTAGTGTACTTTTGTCGTAGCACTAACTCCAGCGAATTTTGTAACGCCGTTGAGTTTGTCCGTAATTTTTGTTCTACTTATGTTCATGTACAACTAAAACAAATCTATTGTGATTCCTTTAAACCCTATTTATCTCAGCATGCTATAACCCTCTTCCGTGTGGGACATGGTATTAATATGTCCGCGTTCCCCCCTTACTTACATGTCTTTAATCGTGAAGTCGAAGCCGCTGTTGGTCACATAGCCACTGCCGCGTCTATACGACTCAGGCATATGCTTAATGTATCCTATAAAGGTCACCCCCTAACAGATCCGGCACCACACTACCCGTGGGCTGTTATACATGCTATCCAATCATATAATCTCCTCCCTAACGTTTCCCTCGAGCGTATTTACAATAAAGTCATAAGCCCCCAACAAGTTTTGTTAGACCAATGTAATGTTCCCCAACAAGACTACCTCAAACCGTTTGGTTCTGTTTGTTATTTGCATTTGGAACCTAACGAATTTCATAAATATGAACCCCGATGTCGTCCCTACATCTACTTATGCGGTGCTAACGTTATAAACCCTTTAATAACACCCCATGTTAATCATTTAACCGATGTTGTCCTTAATCCTGAAAACGGTCAAGTCCGTGTTTCCTCTAAACGGACTTTTCCTCATCTTACTTCTAAATCTCCTCCTGATTATGAACAACATCCACCTCCCGCACCTTCACCCGACATTCACTTCTCTGTTCGCAGCACCCCCAATGATGCGGCCCACAGGGGGAATGCTATGCCTACCGACACTGACAATGAGAGGGGGACTCCTTCTTCTCATCTCCATGCTCCCTCTCCCGCTCCCGCATTTGCTCCAGCTGCTCCTGCACCCGCTACTTCCGCCACCACACCTACATCTGAAGTGTCTCCCGGCACTCTGCCACTTTTACCATCTTATCGGTCTCTATTCCCAGGATGTCCTCCGTCTCACCCGTGGTCCTCATCACCCTCAGCCTCGTCGCAAAACCAATCTCAAGGATGTTCTTACTCGTATTGCTTCGCCTACTGTTGCCGCTTATAAACAAGCCGGTGGTACGCTTGCCGACTTCAAGTATGACCTCTCCAAGCAGTAAATAACATTCTGCGACCCCACCCTCCACTCCCTTCATATCGCTCCTGGCATCCACTGGACGGCTATACCGCCAGAGGGGGAATTTACACCATCCCTTCATCACCATGTGCACCAAGCGATTTCACAGTCCTATTCAGTTATGTGTCATAGGAGCCATAGCCACCCATCGCCTGCTGCTCCCCGTGTTCACTTCTACGACGACGTCAACCTTGCAGACTTTCACCTTCCTCAAGCTCTCGTTCATTTAATTTCTGAACATGCTCACGCCTTTCAAGTTCTTCCCGCTCAATATGCTTATGCTTTGTTCACGCCCCACTCCATTTTGGATCATAATGACGCTTCTTATGGTGCTTCCGAGCCTCATCTCTCCGCCATCGAAGACTATATCACCGTGCAATCGCATTACATTGAAGTTCACATTGGTGATGCTCCTCTACTAGTCGTTCAACTCGTCGAAGATCCCGATCACGCTCATCTGCCCGATAATGTCGCTTCTTACGCAATTACTCATCTGACGACGACTCATGACCCCAGCACGGTTGGTTCGGACGAATACAAGATTCAAGCCAAAGATATCAAAATTGATGAATATGAGTTGAACTGCCTCAAAGGTCTCTCAGACGCTGATCGCAAAGCTTATGTTGCTGCCATCTCCAAAGAGATTTTTGACATTGTTAAGTTTGGCTGCTTTAAACTAGCGCTGCCAATGGTCAACTCAAAGCCTATTGACACCCGTCTCGTCCTACGTATAAAAAACAACGCTGCTGGTCAGTACATTAAACATAAAGCACGCCTGGTCCTACGAGGATTCTTAGCCTCTCTGGGCACCGATTTCTTCAACACATTCAGCCCTATGGCACAGCTTACCGGCATCCGTTGTGTTTTGGCGCTAGCAGCTCATCTGCGACTTCCCGTCTATCATGTCGACGTCCCTAACGCTTTTGTTCAAGCTCCCATCGATTCTCATGTCTATGTCAAACTGCCACAAGGCATTTGCCTTCTCGATCCCGAAGATACTAAATACCAAGGTCGCCGTCTCCCAAAGCTACTTAAATCTCTCTATGGATTGCGTCAGAGCCCTGCCCTTTGGATTCAAACCATAAACGGCTTCTTTGATTCATTAGGCTACACACGATTTCGAACAGACACATGCATTTACGCTAAAGTCCAAGCTGGCGCTACATTTCTAATTTGCACGCTCTCAGTAGACGACGTCGTCATTACTTGTACTTCGGAAACTCTACGTCGTGAGTTCCAGCAAGCCCTGAAAAAGGAATACTCAGTCGACACCTTCGAGGAAGTCCATACTCTCCTAGGCATGCGCATAACGCGTCCAACTGATGGCTCTATATCACTGCACTGTCAGGCTAAACTTGACGCATTGTTCGACGAGTACCCCATTTTAATGCAGTTACGTCCCACTTCCACACCGATGTCACCATCAACCACGTATAAAACTGGAGAGCCATCTTCTGATATGGACAAGTTTGTTCTTCATACCTTCTCCACCTTACTCGGCAAGCTCGCGTTTGTCCAATTGGCCTGTCGCCCCGATCTATCCCAAAGTCTTAGTCGTTGCTCTCGAGGAATGCATAATCCAGCATTTATACATGTTCAAGTACTAACAGGGACGCTCCGCTACTTGCGCAAGCCCGAAAATCGTAATCTTCGCCTCTGGTACTACTCTGGTTCTTCCGCTCTAGTGGACCATCTTCGACTTCTTATCGGTAATCGTACTGACATGGCCACCATGTTGGACTACACTAAAGAACAAGTTAATAAAAGAATCCTGAAGCACAGGTGAAGTGAAGGAGACAAGTGTTTGCACGAGGCGACGGGTGTCTTGGGTTTCATTATTGTGGTGGTAAGCTTGACACAACCAAAGAAGGCCGGTCACAGGATAGAGAGTAGCGGTCTTATCGATTCCTGATTCGTGCGTTTGGAAGGTATAAGTTTCACCAAATGAATTAATGTGTGCCTGGTATTTAGAGGAAGGATTGGTAACTGTGATGTCTCCACCTGTATGTCTTCCGCCTGTGATGTAGATAATGGAGGAGCTAGAGGATCTATTTAAAAATAACCTGTGAGATGGTTGGTTATATTCGATAGTTGTAATACGAAAAGACACGGGCAAGGTGGTAGAGTTTGGGAACAAACGTCCCATAAAATTATAGAGGATGACAAAGGCCTTGAGTTCAATGGGCGAAGTCATACACGTAAGGGGTTTCCTTGAATTCGTTAAGAATCCCAAGTGAAAGTTAGAAATGCCCTCCATTTCGTCTTGGGATGAGTGTTCGGTTGTTTTATATGAATGTAACCGGAGAAACAACATAGTTAGCGTTTCTAACTCGGTAACAGTTAGGCGAACGGACCCCATGCGACTGAAGGTGCTGTAAGTTTTAGGTATGGAAACAAATGGTACGTCATAGAAGACTTGTGTCCATGGTTCATCGACAAGTAGCTTTCGACTTATAGTATTAGCGTGATCCGCAATGTCCAGGAATGAAGTAACTCTCTTATCAGGCCAAGACAGCAAGTCCAGCGGGCCGATGTTATACTTGCAGGCAACGAGGATACATCTTTCCCGTGCTTGGTAGTCTCCACACGAGTAACCGGGAAAGCGACCGCATATATCCACTGTGTAATGCATTGTAGAGAAGATCAGGTTGGCAACTCGTATATGATATTCATAGGATGCAGAGTGTGGTGGTGTCATCCCCATAAAAAGAACAAGGGGTTTTTGAAGCTCGGGTGCACTTAGAGCGCTTGGGAACAAGGAATCATCCATATCTCGCTCGAAGGTTGTTGTAGGTCCACCGTTGATTATGTTGCGATTAGTACATGGGGAAGTCAACTCCACAATATCAGAGTAGTATCGAGTGCGTTCTGCGTATGATGCGCGATGCAGATAGGTTAAAAACCTTGGAAGGGACGGAAACACTTCAATAGAATTGCCAAACCGTCTTCGAAGCATATGCGTAAGGTTTTCATCGCTCTCAACAAGAACTTTAACGTTAATGTTGATTCGCAAGTCATTGGAGGCGCAAGCCAAGAATGCAGGAGTAGACAACCCGGAGCAAAGTAGTGTTACAGTGGGTACGCGTGAACAAGAGTTGGATGTTATGGTATGAAGCAAACTTGGGTTAAACTTGCGTCATATAGGGGGTGAGAAATGTTTGCGAACATAAGGCAACTGTGAATGCATGGACTCCAGAATGGTTTTAAGCAACGGGATGTAGATAACACGTTCTAGTAATTTGGAGTGGAGTATTGGCATCTCACGTTGTTCATTGAAAGCACTTAATTTTAACTGTAAGGAGCGAAGTTCCATCTTTCGTGCTTTATCTTGCTGTAGCGAATAGATCGGGAGCATAGGTAAGTGGCTGTTTAACCTGAACAGAGTAATCTTGACGTTGTCGTCAATCTTGCTCTGGATAGTTGACTGTCCTTTGAATTCAACCACCACATAAAGATGTATACCAAGTTTATCTTCTCCCCACTGAGTCATGCTGATGATGTGCAAATCAGGATCATTATGCGGATGTTGCTTAGGTAGGAAAAGAGCAACATCTAGCTTGACGTACCCAACGTTAGGATGCTTTGGGAGAGCGGGAATAACTGTTATTGTTATCATTGCGTGCGTGGTGCTTTGAGTGTCCGTAGCCGTCTGGATGGCGGGCGACAAGGATTCGGGCAATTTAACGATGTGTATAGGACCGGCATAGCGCTTAAAGTTAAGGACATGATGTGATGCACATGTGTCTGCATACCCAGGTGTAGTCATTAATGGCAAGTTGTACTCATCATACAACTTCAACATGGTTGCATAACATGCATGTGTAGAGCTGTGACCAAAAACATACTGCGTCATAAAACTTTGAGCTTGTTCGGAAGGTACAACAACGAGTGTAAAACCATTATCTAATTTCGGAAGCAACCTAGGGGGCTCTGTGCCATCCAAGTTCTCTCCGTTATGTTGGTTATTGGAAAGTTCAGAGTTATGAGGAGCTTCCCGAGCTTGACGGCGAACGATAGCACTCTGTGCTTTGGCGTTTAAGTGCTGCAGTAATGGTTGAGGAATGTTGCCGATTTCTTCGTTTTTTACAGAGAGAAAAGTATAAAACATCTTTCCCGTTTCAGCAGTCCCCCTCTGCTCCGCATCGCTGGGGGGCGCTATAGGAGCAGATGTATCAACTTGATCCTTTTCTTCTACGATGTAAGACTCTTTATCTGTTTCTAGTAAATTCGAGATGGTATTAGACATTGTATCAACGCGTGATAGGTATAGGTGAACTTGAGTTGCTTCCTCAGGATCAAGAGTCTGCGTAGAAGCTTGAGAAGCAGTGGTCCAGAGGGTACTTCGTAGGCTCTTCATTTCTTATTGTACCACTTTAGAGTCGATCGCTAACCGTCTTGTTGCGATGGAGGACGGCGCCTAACGCGCTTGCTCCTTGCGGCGGCCTCGGCCGTCCCGGAGTGAGACGGTGCCTGCTCGCCTCCCGGGCTGGCCGGTTAGCACCCGGAAAGTCCGCGCTGGGATGGGGTTCGCGCGGTTGAGCAGAACGCGACGGACAGGTCGATTGTTTGTGGACCAACACGTTCGCGGCCGGCGACGTCTTTGCACGACCTCGCACAAGACCGTGTGCAATGGCGGTCCGCCATCAACACTCCTCGCCCCTCGTCTCTGCCCCAACTGCGCGATTTCGCTCTGAGATCCCGCACCGGCTCCTGCCGGTCCGGCCTGGCTCCCATGCTCGGGAGAGGTCTGAAGTCAGTTAGTTAGTTAATTTAGGGTCGGCAGAAGGATGGGGATTCGCTTCCTGTAATTTACCAAACAGATGGCGAAGACGGTCGACTTGACAAGTAGCCCGATCCATTAATGACATACTGGAGCGTGAGTTGCGGTTAGTGGACTGTGAATAGACAGGACGGTCGAAACTAGTGCCTTTAACACTATAATAACCAACGTTTATAATAACCAACGGGCACGGCGGCTGGGCACACCCACGACAAGGGCTACGCGAAGTGGGACAGATTTGACGTCGCGCCGATTTGAAGGTGGACGATAGTGAGACGTGTCTCGAGGTGAGATTGTAGACGCTTTCTCTTTAGCGTTGCGCAGTTTGCGAGTGTTAAAACCAGATTGTCTAGCGACTGTTGCAAACAATGAGTAGGCATTGTTTAACGAGTCATGGGACTGGTGAATGGTATCCATTAGCAGTACTTTAGGTGGTTTGGTAGCGGTAGTACCATAGATGTGAGGAATCCAAGAAGCTGGTTTATCCAAGCGTCGGTTAGTTGAAAACTTCGTCTCATTATATACCTTCAATAAGAACTCCAGTAACGGGCGAACATCAGTAGGATCCACTAATTTCAAAACATCAGGATCACGAGTAGAGGTGTTGCTTGAACGTGATTCATATAGTTTACACCAGTCTAATAGAGATTGTGCATAGCGTTCATGATCGGTGGGGTTGGCATACAAACGACAAGTCTCCTCGTGAGCCTCGAGGGCTATTATTGAGTCGTTAAACTGAATTGAAGCTTCTTCTTTATTAAGTTGTTTGGCCTGAGTTTGAAAAGCAAGAAGTTGTTCAACAAATACATGAGCGTACCAATTAACATTTAAGGACATTCGATTGAATTGTGATTTAAGTTCAGTAACATCCGTACAAGATACAGTCTCGTAGTAATAATAGGACAATAACATTATTGCTCTGGTTTTGTTTGGGTGCGCAGTTAGCGCATAACTTTCTTTGAGTTGTGCCCACATAGCGAGGGCGGGGCGATCTTGAGATTCTGATTGAAAAACGTGCACAAGAACCCCGTGTATGTCTCGGAATATTTATACCAATCGGCATTAGACAGACCTGAGAAGGATATATTGGTCAGAGATGGATCATATACAATTGATTTAGGGAATTGGGCGTTTAAATTCTCAAGTACAAGTTTAACATCGTCGTTTAATTCGGGACGAACAAGATTAAAAGACTCTTGAAAGAAGAGTCGTTCAAGATCATTACGCTCATCGACAGATAGTCGATGGGTGTGATTTATATGCCACGTCTTGAGGTGGTCAGGGAGTGCATCTTCATCTGGAAGATGAAGTTCGTTGACTTTCTCTAATTTCCATCGGGAAAAAAATGATATTAGCTTCGTGGTCGATCAGTTGGTTGTACTCCGGGGCATTCCGCGTGTAAGCTTCATATGAATCGATGCAAAACAACGCGTCCGCATATGGGCCTGTCATGTGCCTACGAAGCATTTCGAGTTGCAGACTGACCTTAGTTGAATTGTATTGGAAACGAAGCCCTTCGTTTAACTTATCAACTAGAGGCTGTTCCTGCTTACAAATATCCGTGGTGGATATCGGTTTGAGTCTTGACATTGTTATGACGTACTCGAGGTACGTTAGAGGATTGATAGACAGATTCGACACATAGGAAGAAGGGGTTTATAATGTGCGGGTGCGTATGTACATTACGATATATTTAATCGTGGGTTTATGTACAAGACCAAACAAAGCAACATGCCATTTAAACATGATGATTTGAGACTGAAGAATGGATTAATTCTCTAGCAGTCAGTCTTTTGTTGGGGAATGCAAGGAAAAAACCAGCAATTCCCGCGGCTTGTGTAGGGGAAATTTAGTTTTATTAGTTATGCGAGTGCACGTGACCAGTGACCGACCCAACTCGGTCATGAACCAACTTAACTGGTGGACACGCACCGTCACACAACAAATATGTACAGTAGACCACCGCCAAACACATTGTCGCGTTGTACTCGTGATCAGGCGCAAACTGATCACTCCATTATACGCACAACACAGTTGGGCTGACACACCTACGCATCTGGGCCCATAACCTGGGGAGATTTGACCCTCTCCGGGTACATTGTAGAGACCGCGTGCGGTCTTAGGCGTGTACCGACCGTTCCGCTTGTCACATGCTACTACACAAGGTAGGGATTTAGGCCCTAACTCCTAAAGGACATTAGGTCCCATAGAAGCGTTTACACTGACAACGAGGAACGAAGCCTCTGTTAATTAAACAGAAAACCCCGCACCTAACGGTACGCACCTGGAGGACTTCTCCTTGTTGGAAGAGGACTTCAGACTCATTTCTCCACAGTCATGAAATATATAATTGCGGAAGGGTAGGGAAGAAGGAAGGTATGAGGGAAAGCCGTATTACGGATAGAAAACCCTCATGTAGAAGGAGTAAGAAAAGTGGTGCGAAGAACTCCAGTGTCGTACACAAATAGTGCAGCGCTCTGGAATGTTGTCAGGGATCTTGTCGATGAATTCCTTTTGTAGTCCGACGTCGGTCCGCAACGGTGGCTTGCGTGCGCGTAGGGCCACTTTCTTTGCGTTGTTGCGTGGCGTGCGACGCGGCGTATCCCATCGGATCGTCTGGAGGGTCTTCGAGGTCTTCGGGGATCTCGGTCTGCATCAAGTTGAGGATGACGTGACACCCGGCTTCGCCTTTGGGGAGAGGCAGCTTTTGCACGACCAGGTACGCGTGATTGAGCGGCTCTCCGGACTCGTCGGTCTCGATGACGTGGTCGTTCGGATTCCTCGAGGGGCAGTCGGGGATACTCATTCCCGGGGACTTGCCAGGCTTATAACCGAGTTCGGGGTCGAAATTGGCCAGTCGCACATCGGGCGAGCTGCCCGGTGGAGTGGGTCGTGTTACGGAGGAACGTCAGATTCCGATGGTTGGTTTCGAGAACGGTTCGGTGGCCTTCGATGAACGGGCGGAAGTGTCCGAGAGACAGGGTCACTCCCAGGAGTCTATACGGCGCGGCTCGTAATTGCGCATCTCTTTGGGCGCCGCTCGGCTCCAGTAGTCGATCACCCGTTCTTCGCGACACGTGTGACCATTGTCGTCCTGGACTTCGGCGATTTGGAAGAGATACTCTCCGAGACCGTCTTTGGAGGCATCGGTCCTGGTGTGGAATGGAAGGTCGTAATCCGGATGATACACTCCGCGGGAATCCGCCAGCGCTTCGATGATGGTGTCTCACGCTTCCTGGCACTCCGGTGTCCATTTGAACGGCACTTCTTCGAGCGTCAGTCGTCGCAAGGGATCCGCAATCTTATAGTAGTCCTTGATGTATCTCCGGCAGTAGTTGCTCATCCCGATGAAAGAGCGGATCTCCGCTTCGGGGAGGTTTTCGGCAGCGTCCCGGGAATCGGCATCTTCCGCAGCGCATCCAACGTTATGGAATTTGGCTTCAACCCGTCGGGGGTCGAGATATGACCAAGGAACTCGATGTCGTCTTGGAGCGAGTCGAATTTGGCTGTCCGGCCGCTGTATCCTTTGGAGGCCAGGTGAGAGAGGACTTCGACCAGGCACTGCAAATAATCGTGGATGTTGTCCGTTCCCATGCTGATGTCGTCGATGAAGCTGACCAGATCTCGGTACATCCATTTAACGAGGCCGGCTGTCATCTGTTTGCAGAAGAGGGCGCCCGCGGTCTTCACTCCCATGGGCAGTCGGAGAAAGCTGTGGGCTCCGAGCGGACTGACCATCGTTGCGGCGTCCTGTGCCTGACTACTCACTACCAGATCGCTGATCATTTTTCAAAACTTATTCCCGCAACTTGTTCCACAAGTTCTAGAGCGCCTACGGTGTTCATTCCACCTCTTCTTCACCACCATCTCATCAAGTTTATCTTTCCGCTACTATTCCACTGTACAATTCCGCCCAGAACACTCTCCACATCCTTGTCGATGGAAAGTCGATTCCTGCTTAGTTTGATCCAGATTTCGCTCACCGAGTTCAATCTGTGAGGGCGTAGAGATAGAAAATTTGATTTAGGGTTAGTACCCCCCTACCCTAGGGCTAGCTCTCTTACTTCTAGCACATGTCATAGATAACAGTAATCACAACTGTGTTACCCTTCAGCAGAGCGCGAGAACAGTGGTAGTCTGTCCTCGAATCTGTCTCTTAATCGAGGACAGCCGGTGTGAATAACACAGCGTTTTCTTAAATCAAAGGTGGCAAAGTTAAGTGAACTAACCCTAGAATAGGGGGTACTAACCCTAGTTCGGATTTTCTATCTCTACGCCCTCACAGATTGAACGCGGGGAGCGAAATCTGGATCAAACTAAGCGGGAAGCGCCTTACCGTCGACAAGAATGTAGAGAGTGTTCTGGACAGAGTCGTACGGTGGAAGAGTAGCCGAAAGAGCAACTTGATGTGATGGTGGGGAGGATGAAGTGGAGTGAACGCCGTAGGCGTTCTTGAACTTGTGAAACAAGTTGCGTTGAAGGAGCTTCGGAAAATGATCAGCGACCTGGTAGAGAGTAGGACACCAGAGAGGTCTAATGATCGAATTAGCTTGGTAGTCACGAATGCGAAATTCCCGTAAGTTGATATGACGAGAAGGAGCACTGACTTTAGGATGATTAGCGACATGTAGTGCGCTAGCGTTGTCAATAAGCAATGGGATAGCGTGAGCTTGATCACACGAAAACAGATAGGGGTGGGACGAGAAGAGCTTGTAGAACCAGTGACATTCATCAGCGGCTGCGCTGGCGGCGATGAGTTCAGCTTCCATGGTGCTCTTGGCAGTGAGAGTCTGGCGTTTGCTAGACCAAAATACGAGACTGCCAAAGACGAATATACATGCACCAGAGTTGGATCGTAAGCGAGGGTCAGAACGATCAGCAAAGCTTGCATCAGTAAAACAGATAATAGGTGAACGAAGATGATGCAGTTCAGGATAGTGAGCGATCAGATGCTGAATAAAGGGGGTGATAGGCGGGCTGTTGGATGAACAGTCAAGGGAGTCATTCGGAGTGCCCTTTAAATAGCGAAGTAAAACATATAAGTGCAGAAGGTGTGTTTGGTCGGGGTTGTGCATCCCTTTGCAGCATTTGTTGCACAAGGTGGTGATGTCCGGCCGACATGTGACAGACAAATAAATGCTGGTGCCACAATAGAAAGGGAAGTTTTGGCGTAATACATATAAGGTAGTAGCCAAGTCTGAGAGAAGTTTAGTAGAAGGTTTTTGGACGAGGATGTCCGAATAGGGGACGTCTAGGCTATGTAGGTTGAGCTTATGCTCAGCAAGCATCTTGTTGATCTTCGCTGCTACATTCATAGTGAGATGACCAGCGGAGACATTATAGTGGAAATCGATGCCAAGAAAGGATCTGATGTTGTCATGCCATGTACCCTTGCCATATTCGGTCTCCAGAGCGGTGCGAAGAGACGCAATTTTAGCAGTGTTGTTACCAGTGATCAATAGGTCATCGACTGAAACGGATAGTAATACCCATTGGTTGATATATCGATCCCAATTAATATAGAGACAAGAATCGACTTGTGAGCGTTCGAACTCATGGTGTCGAAGAAACGAGTCGAGCTTAATATTCCACAACAAAGCTGACTGTTTGAAGCCATAGAGAGCCTTGACGAGTCGGAGAGCGAGCTGCGACTCTGGATGGTTCTTCTGTATCTGCTGGATATGATTTGGCGAGACTGCAGAGAAATCTGCTGCCTCTTACCCTTATCCATCCGTTGAGAACGTGATCTCTTCCTTACCCACCTTCTTCCTTTATACACAATCGAATAGTCCTCTGATTTGTGCCTACGCTCATCATCCTGGTCTAGCGCGCCCCGAGGTATGTAGCACTATACACTTTACCTTTCTCGTGCAGTTCTAGATGCCGCCTGTCGTGTTCTGGGGATATAGGGAACATACCTTTTCATTCCCCGAATTAAATACTTCCAGACGTTCATGATGAGACGGGATGGTTTCCCAGGTGACTTACCACTGCTTGCAAAATGCTCTGCAGGTTATGGGCCCAGGCGTGTCCCTGAGAAACCATGTGTTAAAACGTGCACGTAACCTATGGGTATTGGGCCGTTACCGCGCCGGCTCAGCCTCGACACGTAAACACACTTGTGAATACAACGCCATTACCATTGGGCTGTATATAATACTTTTTTGCACACGTGATCGTGTAACCTTGTGTGCACCTGTTCATAGTATCGTATTGTCATGTCAATGTTGATGTGTGTGTAGTTGGCTAACCTGTACTCTTGCACACATGTTGTGGAATATTTTGGGTACGTCCACTCGTAAATTCCATGGCAATGCACTTAACAAGCTCCTTGAGAGCACCAAAACTAACCAGCTGCCTGAGTGACTGCGCTTAGCGACACTACTCTGGACTCACAGCTTGCACAGTCGTCAAATATACATCTTTCCATCGAAAACGATGAGTGTACATTGACACCGATAGACAGACCCCCTTAGAATGTCTAGACAGTGTCAACTGCGTGACTGAACCCACAGGCTCCCGTCAACTGCTATGGCAGAACACGCAGCACGAGCCGCACCCAAGGCGATCACAGGTGCGGATATATTGAAGCTCGAAGCTCCTGTAGTTGAGTTTCTTAACGATGGAAATCGATTTCAGCTTCAGACTCGCAAGGTATCCTTGCAAATCAAGCACATTAAGCAATTGTTACGGTCCAGTCATGCCGATGCCTTCCTCGAGTACGACTCGTACGAAGCATATACTCGGTCATGCAAGGACTACGAGATCCTCCGGAATCAAATTCTCGATCGCGTTTTCCTGGAATGGAAGACCGATAGGGCTGCTGATCTCCGTTTCGCTGTTGATGAATTGCCCCCTGAGTATCAGGAATGGCATTTCACCAACGAAGCTTTCCCCCACTTACCTGATGCAGAAGTAGCTCAGCTAGCTACTGTCTGTTACGACTATGAAGTCAAGGCATTACGTCCTGAAAGCAATGCCCGTTTCTTAGAAGAGGAACGAATATTAAATCGCGCGCACCCGAAGGCATTAGCTTTCGACACCCGTGTTCGTGCCCCTGTTACTATGTTTTCGTTAACTGCTGCTGACTGGCACACTTATCAGAACACGTATGCTACATTCTTGCATACTTACTTCAATCTTGAAAGTGTTGGAAAACCAGCACTTGCGGCCTGGCCCGCCATCAATGAGGTATATAACAAAAGTTATTTACCCAACAAGGCTCGAGCCATTATGCTCATCGCCTTTAGTCACTACGAGTCTGTTACGACTACTGATGTGTCCTATTTGAAACAGCAATTTAACTCTGTTGTTTATAATCCTAACTGGTATGTCCATGTATTTATCGAAGCTGTCCTGGCATTTAGGCAAATCTCTTACCAACTTAACCAGGAAGAGACTGACCTTCAATTCGACTTTGGCACTCTTTGTAGAAAAAATATATGAAGAGATACATCGGCATTATGCCGATAATACCAGCAACAATCGTTACGATCGTGGTTGGGTAGATTGGTGTTATATGTATGAAACCCGATCTTCATCTCGGCCTGTGCCAGAAGCTGAACGATTGTGTCACCCTACCAACCCTAGCTACATTTTAGAATACGCATTAGACCTGTACAATGTAGTATCAAATGGGTCGAACAAAAGACGCTTAGAACGCCCCGTTTCTTGGCAACCCTATGTCGAAGGTTTATCATCTCAACCAAAGCCAAAGTTACTACTTACAAACATTCTGGATCTAGCAGACAAAAGTCTGACTCAAACTGCTAACACACTCGCCTTCATCACTTCGTCTCAACCTGGTACATCTTCCACGTTCAATGCTAGACGCTTGCGTAACTCTAATGATGCTCGCCAGCCTTTCTCTCGCAGCGATTTATCGTATTATCGTTCTGGTGATTCTTACGTCACCAAGAAAACTGCTGGACAGTCCCATGACCGTCCAATTTAACCCCGCACTTTTGACAGGTCCTCTCGGTCTAACATGAAATATTAGAACGAACAAATCACACCTTAAACACCCTGCGAGAACAGTGTAGTGAACTTACAAAGCATGTGACAGATAATGATACCACGGCTCAGCTACAACAGAATATCAACAAGTTATTTGAGACTCTATTACAATCAGCTGACATTCTGTCAACGACATCTACTGAGGACAACAGTAGTTTACTTCGTCTAAACGAACAGCTCATGTTTGCAGAAGACATCATTTGTGATGTAGACGTTCATCTATCCTCGACCGAAAAGTCGTTAAACTACGTGGAGCCACAACACCATACTGTTGTTACTGCTCCCACCCCAAAGGCAACTCCTCCTACTACAAACACACAGGGTTATCCTTCCAATACCGTGCCTAACCTCTTTGCCGCTTCCGCCATCTCGGCTTTACTACCAGCGTTATTGTCCTCGCTATCTTCACAGGTCCAATCTGCCCTCAACCTACCATCACAAGCCGAAACCAA
Organism: Chrysophaeum taylorii; assembly: GCA_029834535.1. Classification (NCBI taxonomy): domain Eukaryota; class Pelagophyceae; order Pelagomonadales; family Pelagomonadaceae; genus Chrysophaeum; species Chrysophaeum taylorii. The sequence continues at coordinate 35,659 of JAQMWT010000212.1, forward strand.
AAGGGAAGCCGATCATACTTCGCTATCGTCATTTGATGAAAAGCACGGCATGGCTGATGAGGCTGACGAACCATCACCACCTGTTCAACCGATTATTATTCCAACGAATCTACTATTGCTGGAGAACTTCTTCACAGCCAGTCTCTCCACCACGTGCACACATTCAGAAAACGCCTTCCTCGCCAACTACATGAAGGTAAACAGTGTCCCTCCACATTGTTCTTTTCTATATTTTGACTCTTGTGCTACCATCTCATTGATGTCCACTTACGATTTTGCAATACCCAATCACATTATTCCACTGGACTCCAAATATGCGCCGATTGTTATTCAAACGGCCACAGGACAGCAACGTGCCTCACAAATGATGTTAGCACGTAACATTGTTGTTCCCCTACCAGATCATCCACAAGTTGGCTATGTTAAGATCGACTTCGCTTTATGTCTTCAGCCAGTGCATGACCGACATCTCGCTATCCTGAGCATGCTCGAGTGGAACCAGACGAACCTGACCACTGTGTTCAATGATCGAGCTGAGCCAAAGCTCAGCGCTGTCGCGAGCCGCATAGACAAAGATGTACGTACACCCATACATTATGTAGCAGCTAATTTACCCGCTCTCCCTTGTCTCACTTACAACATCGCGCGCGACAAGCGGCTGGAACTTCGCTCTCTCGCATTTCCCCTCAAGCGATACCATGAAAACAGGGATCTACTGGCATACTACAACTACCTACTCCAAAGAGTTTTACCAGATCGCCCGTGGATTCGCCCTTTGGTTCTCAATCTTCGGAAACAGAACAAGTTTGTTCAGCAAAACACGCAGCCATTAACCTGACTACTCTCACGCCCAGTGTTTCTCTCACAAGAGTCCAATCTCCGCAAACCCTCTGTCATGTTACTTTGTTCTGGTTTGTCAACTCCGGCGTTCCTGTCTCAAGCCACTAATGACTTAGGCTTAAATATCAATGTAAAAGTTGTTGTTGAGTCTGATGATACGCTTGTTCGTATGTTACGCCACCGTTTCCCTACTGTATTATTATTTGAATCTCTCCCCGCCTTTATTAACCATCTTCACCTAATCTCACCAGAGGAAAGGCGCACATTCTATTGTGATATAATTGAGATCACTCCCCCCTGCACGAACAGGAATTTACTAAAACAGCATAAGACAGAAGACTTACACAGCCTGCTGGACGATTCTCTTTTCGACAGCATGTTGTCTGTCATCAAGTTACTCCAGCCCTTGGTACTACTGGCTGAGATGACGCCTCCACATAAGTACTGTCATCAAGACCACATCACAGTGGCCAATCTTATCCATGCAACACTTGATTACTGTGTCGATGTTGTTGATAGGTTCCCGACCTACCTCTGTGGCGACTACCAATCTAGAGAAAGATGGATATGCATCGCACGCAGGTATTCTACTGGACCAATTAAAATATTGTCGTGGCCTATCCTCCATCCACGCCCCTTCCTAAAGATCGTGGATGATCTACAAGCTATTCCCAAGCGCCTTTGGCTACCTAAACACGTATCCAAAGACTGGATCCGGGTGTTCCCCGATCCTCCATATATCCCCGTTCCTAAAACGTTTGCACCTTATTCTCGCACAGGTTCTGTTCAGCTTACTATGGCTGACCTTGAATCCCTCAATATGTTACTGCTTCGCCTTCACTCACAACAGGCTCACGAGCAACGTACTCACTCTGTTCAATCCGAGTGTACTTATCATCAGCTGTGCTTTAAACGCTCCTCTATGGAGCCGCTACCCAATGCAACCTACCCTATACACGTCCAGGCTTTTACAATACTCTATAACTTGTTTGCCAGCTTGCACACTAACTCACCCACTCCTGTGTCTTATTACATAACCGTTTTCGAAACTAACCAACCGTCACACAGGTTACTACTTACAACCTCATCAACATCATACAACCCCCACTTCTTAACTGGTGGCCACCACTCTGACGGCAACCTCACCATAGAGAACGCCACCACCAAATATCATGCTTCTATTGACGCGCTTGGAAGCACGTATACGTTCACTGCTTCCGACATTCCCCGCGACCGCGACAGGTCCATATATTTGGAGTTTGTGGGTTACTTGTGGATAGTCCAAGCCCTTCCCCAAGTTGGCTCCGCTGCCACCTATGGCACCGCCATACAAAAGCTCTTGTCCATGTGCTCTCTTGTGATGCCTGGCTGCCTTACCTACAAGGCCACCGACAACTCTTTCGACTACAAGGATTCTCATTTTGCTCTGGAAGATCACCACTTATCTCATAGTCGCTATATAGGGTACCTTCGTGGAAGTGACCGCAAACTCGGCTCTAAAATCCACTCCATGCATGCTCCATTGCCCACCGTCCGAGGGTACGCCAATATTATTTTACTTGACCCCCGCAACGGGAAATTACGCTACCCCACTCGACCGGAGTTGATTCGTGCTAACAACCACACCAAACAACAGGAATCTTTCCTCTTGTCTCTACGCCATGGCCTTTGCTGTGGCATGCTCAGCAATGCTCTGCCTGCCGGTACGTACAGTACTCTGTACAATCACCTCTCGCTCCTCGTTGCCGATATTAAATCCCTTATGTTGGACCCTACCTTCCAACATACTGCTGCCGTGACGAAGAAATCCTATGTATCCAATTTCATGACCGTTGATCAAGCTTCCACCACGTGCAGCACAGATACCTTGTCTTTGGCACAAGCTTTTATGATGTCTATTTCCAGCAACTGCTTGACCGAAATGTCGTTAAACTATATATCTTCGTCCTACGAAGATACTCTCGTTACTCGTGATGATGAGGATGCACCTCCAAGTGACCCTGCTGCGCACCAGGATGACGACGCACCGCCTTCCCCTGCCTTAGACACCGAACTCAAGTTCGATGTTCGGCGCAAACGGCATATTCCCGCTCATCCCATTCCTCGTAAGTCCTCGCACACGGATCCACCGAATATCTCAATGCCAAAGAACGTGCCAATCGCTTCCACCGGGTGCATCACTGCCCCGACAACGTCGCTGCCAAGGCCCCCAACGTACTTGCTCGCCCTGGATTCTCTGCTTCTGACATACCATATCGCGACTTATGCACCGACTGCATCGCACACAACAAGCGCCACCCGCACAAGCATTTCAATGCGACCAAGCCTTCTTTTGAGCAAACTCACAAAGCCGGCGAAGTCTGGGCGTGCGACGGCGGCTATGTGACCATCCCATCCGAATGGGGAGGCTTCACACATATCATCGTCTTCAAGGAACTCATTTCGAAATTTCTCTTGGTGTACTTTACACGCACCACCAACGCCACGGAGTTCACTCAAGCTCTGGATTTTGTGTATGACTTCTGTCGTACACAACTCAACGTGCACATGCGCACCCTCTACTCCGATGCCTTCAAGCCCTACTTTAGCCAGCACATTACCTCCCCGTACCGCGTCGATAAGGGCATTCAACTCATCGCCTTCCCGCCGTACATGCACCACTTTAACTTTGAAGTTGAGTCCGCCATCGGTTTCATCGCCTCCGCCTCCTCAACTCGCCTTCGTTCTCTCCTTGATCCTCACTATCGTGGCGCCAAGATCGTGGAACCAGCCATCATGTTTCCGTGGGCGGTGATACACACCGTTCAAAGCAACAACCTTCTCCCGAACGCCACGCTCGAGCGCATTCATTATGCTATCCTGAGTCCGCAACAGCTACTCTACAACCAACTCAACACTCCCCAACATGATATGCTCAAGATTTTTGGCGCTGAATGTTACCTTCTATTGGAGCCCCATGAACACCATAAGTGGGGACCGTGCCGCCGCAAATATTTATATCTCTGTTGCGCCAACGCGCAAAACCCGCTCGTCTCCCCACGCGTCGACCATCTCGCTGACGTCGTCCTCAACCCTGAAAACGGACAAATTCGTGTTTCGTCCAAGCTGCAATTCCTCTACATGTTGCAGCATCCTACTCCTGATCTTGAACTAGCTCCTCCGCCACACGCTCCTTCCGCGCCTTTCTCGCTCACACCCCACACCACTATGCAAGATCATGTCATTCAGAGGGGGACAAGGACTTCTCATCCTCAGAGGGGGCACTCCCCACCTCCTTCAGCTCCTCCTTCTTCGTCCCCTACTCCGGCCTCTTCTCCATCTTCTAACGCTACCGCCGACGAATCTGGCTCTATGTCACCGCCACCCTTGCTTCCTTCTTACAAAGACCTTTTTGCACAAGATGACCTCATTCTTGTCCCGGGTTCTAAACAGCCCAACACCCACAAGGCCACTTATATGAAATCTATTCAAGCCCGGTTGCAAGCGTCTACTATTGGTGCTTACAAAGCCGCTGGTGGCAAACTCGCCGATTTCCGCTGGGATCTTCGCCACCACTTTCTTGCGTTCGAGTCTCCCGCCCTCTCCGCCCTTCATCTCAGTGGCGGTATCCTCTGGTCTGCTATCTGCTCAGAGGGGGAACATGCGTTGTTAGCTCGTCTTCTTCTCCCGTTGCGCACTGACTTACTTGCCCGCTACCCGCACGTCGATGGTTACTTCGCCCACGCCAAGTGCGCATCCAGCATCCCAGCTGCAACCTTTTTAACTGCTGATGGTTCACCTGCGTGCCCCATTCCTCAGCCCCTTTTATCTGCGTTCACTGAACACGCTGCTGCCTTTGGCACTTCTTCCTTACAATATGCACTTACGTACCTGGCGCCGACCAGCTTTATTGATCACAACTCCGAGTTCGGCGCTACTTCTGCATCTCTGGCTGACTTGGAGGAATACCTTCTGGTCTCTACAGAGTTTATCACCCAGGTCTTACACACCGACCCTACTATCCATATTCAACTGGAATCTGCTTCTCCTACTCCTACTGACGCTGTTTCCGCTTATCCCGAAGTTGCGCACACTGCCTCGACCGCAACGTCGCTAAACTATAATTCACCAGCCATTGTTGGTCCTGACGAATATAAGGTCCAAGAAGCTGACGTTTCCATTGACGAATATAAACTTAAGTGCCTCCACGGTTTGTCGCCCGAAAACGGGCACGCCTACCTCAAGGCCATCGCCAAGGAACTCCACGACATTATCCGCTTTGGCTGCTTCAAACTTTCCTTACCCGACGGTGTCTCTCGTCCTATTGACAGCAAGATGGTGCTGAAGATTAAAACAGACTCTGCAGGCAAATACGTTAAGCACAAGGCTCGCCTCGTACTACGTGGCTTCCTAGCATCTCTTGGCGCCGATTTCTTTGGTACCTTCAGCCCCATGGCCACCATGACCGCAATCCGGGTACTACTAGCTATTGCAGCATACAAGCAATTGCCTGTCTACCATGCCGACGTCCCGAACGCCTTCGTTCAGTCTGACATTGATGCCAACGTCTATGTTCAGTTACCAGACGGCATCAAGCTTATCGACCCCGATGACGCTAAGTACAAGGGCCGACGTCTACCGAAAGTGCTGAAGTCACTTTATGGACTTAGGCAATCACCATCCCTTTGGAACAAAGAGATAGACGGCTTCTTCCGTAGCCTTGGTTACAAACGCCTGCATTCGGACTCTTGCCTATATGCTCGAGTATCCGCACATGCTAAGTTCGTCGTATGCAGTCTGTCTGTAGACGACATTGTTATTGTGTCCAACGACGACCCTCTTCGTACTGAATTACAGGATGCCCTCCACAAACGGTATGCTGTAGAGCAGTTTGAACCTGTCCATACCCTCCTATGCATGCGTGTGTGTCGCACATCTGACGGTTCCATTTCACTGGATGTGCAAGCCAAGCTGGATGAACTCTTCGCTGACCACCCAGTCATGCAGCAACTGACCCCGCTCAAATATCCTAGGTCATCGTCCTTCAAGTATAAAGATGGCACTCCCAGCACTGAAACAGAGTTGTACGTCATTTCGCACTTTGCCACCCTCCTTGGCAAGCTGGTGTTCATGCAAGTTGCCTGCAGACCTGACTTCTCGCAAGCCTTGGGCAGATACCCTTACCCTGATCGCCGACTGCGGTTGTGATGGAGGACGGTGCCTCATGAATCCTGAGCCTTGCGAGGGCATCCGCCCTCGCGGCGTAGGTTGGCACCTATTCGCCTCCCGGGTGGGCCGGTTGGCAGCCGGAACGTTCGCAGTGGGACGGGGTATGGCCGGGGGGCGAAGACGGAAGGTTATCGACGAGTTGGTTGTCAGTCACAACGCGGTCTCCTCGTCGCATGGCGACAAGCTTGATGGTCACTCTCCGCCGACCGAGCTTTCGGCGCTCCTCGTCTACAGGCCCGTGATTCCGGACTGGCTCCTGTCGGTCCGGCCTGGCTCCCATGCTCGGGAGAGGTCTGAAGTTAGTTAGTTAGTTTGGGCAGATGTTCGCGTGGTATGCATACACCCACGTATGTTCACGTCCAAATGCTAGAGTATTTGCTTCGCTACCTCAAGAAGCCGGAAAACCGCTCACTTCGCCTCTGGTTCCATCCTAAAGGTAATGCCATTGAAGCTCACCTTCGCACTGTTTCCGCTAATCGAATTGATCTATCCACTGTGGTCGACTACCAACCGCAGGATGTATCTACTGGACAGTTTGATCCCTTAGTTGCCATGGTTGACGCTGACAACGCCCCTTCCTTAGCACAGGAAGATAGGAAATCTACCACCGGGTTTGTCTTCTATCTTTTCAACTGCCTTATTGGTTGGAAAAGCAAACTTCAACCGATTGTCTCCTGCTCAACTCACGAAGCTGAGTTGATTGCCCTCAGTATTTGTGCTGATGAAGCTGTTTGGCTACGCAAGCTGCTGTTGGAACTCTCCTTTGTCGTCAACCCCACCTTCTACGTCAACAATACTATTGGTGAGAACACCGCTGATCCTGTCGACTTCGATGACAATGACAACCCAATAGCTGAAGATGTGCGCTTCATCAGAAGCCTACCTCACTTGTCTGACAATGCTGCCGCTGTTCGCACCTCTAATAACCCAGATGGGCCCTCTCGATCCAAGGCACTGTCGACTAGATGGTTTAAGATTCGTAAGTACATATCGCTTCATAAAATACGAGTCCATCATGTTCCCGGCAAGCTGAACGTGGCGGATGGTTTTACAAAGCCACTTGCTGCTGAGTTCACCACCTTTCGCTCTCTACTCGGTATGCATCATGCCTCTGACGACAGTCCTTTACAGGATTGAAGATGCCTAACCCTAGTGACCGCAACGTCGTTAAACTACCAAACTAGCCCTGGCCCTACCTTCTTTTACCACAATATTATTTGGATCCGTCAAGTTTGGTCAAAAAGTTTGGTGAATTTCTTTCATGTTTGCTCGATTTTGATGTATGATTAAGGAAAAACTCACATGTGTGGTCACTTTCCATAGAAGTTATCGTCCGCCATTCTTCGGCAAGAGGCAGACGCCAAAAGACAAAGGTAAATGGTCGGGGTGACACGGATCACCCCATTCTGGATCCCAAAATCCGAGAGGGAGAGCGTCTTTGCGAATCGATTCAGGGTCGAGAGCGCGCATCAGAGGTTCTAAGGAGGGTGCCTCTTGATAGTGTTGTGGAGGTTGTCGTTGGCGGTCTTGTCGAGGCAACCACACGGCTATGTCGAAGTGCCCCCCGGGCGTTAATGAACCATGGATTTGAAGTCGACGCGGGAGCTTTGAAATAAACAAGTCATCTGTGAGCCTTGTTGAACGAGCGGAGAACATGGCGCACTGGGTCCTTTTCTTGGAGCGAGGCTTTCCGGCCGGTGGAGCACGCGTAGGCCGTCCTGATTGATTGGATTTCTGCACGAAGCCTGTTGTTTCCGTGTCGAGTGCGTTGGGTGTACATGCCCGATAGGACCGTGGGGTCACACGAACTCGCTGCTACAAACATTCTTGGACACTCCCATAAAAACACACATCATTGAACTCGGCTTCAAATATCGCACCGAATCGTTCTCGAAAGGTAAGAAGTACCCCATACTCAGCTCGGCAAGGATTCCCTTGTCTTCGTCGTTCGCATCATATCGCTCCGTATCGTCCCCGTTGTCGTACGTGACGGCGAACTTGTTTCTGGCGTAGGTGACTGTTCCAGGAACGTAGTGTTTAGGCTGCGCAGCGGGATATGGGACATCCGAAGCCATCACCCGGACTGATTTGACACTCCTTCCGCGCGCCGTAAGCATATTGAGGGTGGTGGTGAGCTCGGCGCGCGCACGGTCCCACGCTTCTTTGTCTGTTGGCCACCAGGGAGGAAACGAGCTTGTAGACGACTCTTTCTGCTGCTTGTTTGGGGGCTCGGTCGACGCGGGAGGCTCGGCTCGGTAGACGCGGGAGGCTCGGTAGACGCGGGAGGCTCGGTATACGCGGGAGACGCGGGAGGCTCGGTATACGCGGGAGACGCGGGAGGCTCGGTAGGCTCGGTAGACGCGGGAGGCTCGGTAGACGCGGGAGGCTCGGTAGGCTCGGGAGGCTCGGTTGCTTTGCGGCCTCCTTTCCTCCGCTTTTTACTGGCGACCCGGGCTGCAGTTCCTTCTGGGTCCAACCCGGCGAACGTCTTGGCCATTTCTTTTCGTGCTCGCTTCCGGTCCTTCTTTGACCCCGACCCCGTATTCTTCCGCAGCGAGGATTCTTGGCGTTGGTCGGTCTTTGGCCTGCCTGTCCGTCGGGGCCCGATCGCGGATGGCAGCCAAGGCTCAAACTCCTCACCAGCTTCTTTCCATTCGGCTTCAATTTCTCCTTGCGCCGATTCAATTTCCGTTGCGTTGAGAATCGGAAACACCCCCCCGACCAGATATTGATTTTCCCAACACTGCGTCGTGGTCCAAAGTGGATAGAGATCCTCAGCATGCTCACCGCGAGCTATCTGAGCTCCAATCATGCAAACGCACGGCAAGCGAGAGAACGCGTAGTTGCCACAGCTACAGGAAAGTACGTCGAGTTGCTCCGAATCTTCAAAATTCACGTATCCCTTCTGCCCGATAACAACGACGGACGTAAGTTGCTGATTGTTGTCACCTTTGACATACACCAAGAACGTCCCCTTATTGGCCCCAGCGCCGCCGCCGTAAGGCTGAACTCTTGTTATCCGGGTCTTGCTTTTGGGCATCATTATTGTAGTTGGGCCTACGGTTCACGCTTAGATATCACATAGAACAACCCGACAAGTGTGAACATAACAACGGGAGTTTGATCTGAAAAGACAAAGGCCCGTAGGCCCGTAAGTATTTGAGATGGTTGAGACCCTTGAGATTATTGGCCGAAAACACGCCATTCTGATCGAAGACAAGACGAAACTAATGACGCAACAATTTGCATCCGAACACGAGGAACACTCACGTGAGCCTCTCGCCAGTTTTTGCGCACCGGATGGCCGCTGCGCTCGTATCCGCGTAGGTCGTTGCCTGCTCAGCGAACAAGGTCTGGAGGGACTTGGGTCCGTTGCATAACCTCGCGTTGATGTGCTTCTTGTTGAAAGCCTCCGCCGGGTTGTTCGTACTCGTGCCAAAGAGTGCCCTGGGCCCGTCTAACACTGTGACGGTGTCTGCTTCCTGATCGTTCAGATGCTTTCGCGCATATTCGCGCCGACTGGCAACCTGTAGTGCCAGAAACCTCAATGCCACGAGGAGATTATGACTCACCCAACGCTGGGCCTTGGGAGAAAGTTCGGCATGAAAAGCGTCGCTGGCCGCCTTCGTAGGCGCCTCAACAAAGCGACGAAAGATAGCGGCGTCCCCGGATTCCGCGATCTTTGCGATGTTCTCGCTGCCGTGGTTCACTGTGAATAGGACGTATTCACGAAGAGTAAACAGTTCATCAAAGACTTACTGCACGAGAAGGCGTCGGCCTCGGGCGTATGCTGCGCAGGAATCGGAATTAGACGAGGAATCAAATGGTGCTAGCGAGGTCACTCACGGTGACGTGCGCTATGAGGCCTCCCTTTTGGAAGTCCTGTACTATGACGAATCCCTGACAGTTTCTGTGCGGGATGTTCTCGACGGTCAGTTTAATGACCTTGCCGATCGATTCCGCAGACTCGGTCATGTTCCACCGCGAAGTGGATATCATCACAAGGTGGTTGTTGGCATCACGGCCGGTCACAGAAATCATCACCTGGTTGTCGAGGCAGTGAGCGCCGTCAATAAACGCCTGCCGGCGCAGGAGGCCCGCATTCATCATGCGTATGGCGGGTTTCAACACGACGACATAACCTAAGAAGAACTTCCTATCAGCCAAGGCAGGTGACTGCAGCGTTTCAGGGATCTTGTAGTCGTTGAGGTCTAAGCTCTTGTACCGGCTCCTGTCGGAGCCATGCCTGAACTCTTGTTCCGACTTGTGCTCAGACTTGAGCCTCTTCATGAATACCTTCAGGAGATCTCCTTGTTTCGCGCCATACAACTTAACCGCATGACCGTGGGCTCGCAACGCGCGCTGGCAAGTGTGCAACTCCGCCTAAGAGAATGACAAGTGTGACTTTGATGCACACACGTGAATGTCGATGTGGCGAAGTATACTAACACACTAAGCTACGATTTTCGAGTGTGGTCACGAAACCAAAAGAGTTTGATCAGAAAGCTACAAGTTTAATCACAAAGTTTGATCACACGGACATAAGTTTGATCATAAAGTTACAAGTTTGGTCACCAAGTCAAAAGTTTGGTCATAAAGTCACACGTTTGGTCATACAGTCACAAGTTTTGTCACAAAGTTTGGTCAGAACATTACAAGTTTGATCACACACATGCACCTCGCAGGACAACAGCCACAAACAAGACCTGCGCAAGACACCGCTGATACCGCGTTTCTCTCCTCGTTTCCAAAGAGCGCTAGGATGGACTTGAGCTAGATGTTCTCGACGGATGAGAGTGTATGCTCACGGTTCGTCATTTCATTGAGCCTTTCCTTGATGACGTTGTTGTGGACATCTACCAGACGCCTTTCCGAGTAGTGCCTCCTGACTTGCTCTCCATAGAGCCCTTCTTGATGATGGTCGTCACGGCCTCTAAGAAGTGCTCTGCGCGGTAGTTCGACTTGGGCTGGGTTTTCGTCGGTGTAATAACTCCTGTGTGAGGTTCATCATGCGTGACGACGAAGTCTATAAGCCCATCACGACGAGCAGCGCGCTTAAAGAAGCCGCAGCCCTCTACTTTACACTTGAACGACAACGCCGTCGCGGTATTGATCATGTTATGCACGCTGTTGCTTGCCCCCCGTGTCGACCATCTTCTGCTGCAACTCGGCCTCTTCCCGAACGCACATACTAAATTCGGATTTCGTCGGGTAGCGTGAAAGCAGCGAAACGTGGTGCTTGAACATTCTGAGCTGCGACAGCGTACGCGGCGATCTGTCACAGTCGTTAACCTTCGTCAGGCCACGCTTGCCGTTCTTGGTGTCGTCGTCGCCCGACGTCAGCGTGATACCAGCACGGTCCCGCTCGACCTGAGCGAAGCCCTCGTCGATATCGACCTCCTCGTCATCCGTGTCGAAGTCGAAGGACGCTCCGGAGTCACGACGCGACATGCAGAACCTCCAAATGCTTGATCACAGTGGGCCTTGTTTTGTCAGCGAGCCCTATCCTTGCTTTCCTCAAGCATAAGTTTAGTCAGCCAAGATACGGATTGACTAAACTTAAGTGACCAAACTTGTTGGGGATTTATGGTGACCAAACATACATGTTGGTTGGAAACTTGACTTTTCCCTATTATTTATTTTTTTTTTTTGTACGTGTCGTGTGAGTGTCGCTCATGTCTTTTTCTTGGCACTCCCGTGGCCGTGGCCGTGGCATCTCTCCAGTCGTTCGAAGGACAATCCCACGCTCGCTTTCCACGCCTGAGCCTTCTCCCAAGTTGTCGCAAAAGCGACAACCCATGACCACTGTTGCTCCTGCTACCTCCCAGGCTGCTGCCGTCTCACAGACACCAGCTGAACATATCTTACATCAACCCCTAACACTCCAGGATGGCCTCAACATGGATTTTCCCCTGTTTGAACGAGGAATCTCTATCTCTGAGAACTTCCGTAGCCCTGCCACTCCCCTTCTCTCTTCTTTTATGCGAGCGGAAATCTCTACGGTACTCAACTCGATCTATCAGTCTACTGACTTTTTACTGTTTGTGGAACTAACAACAGTCATATCCATGCGCCTACCCATTACTACATTTTGGGAAGCTGCTCCTGCTTTTGCTTCTATTGGCTGCTACAGAGGCCCCGAACGCGAACGTTTCATTCTGTCATCCTCCTGTACGCAATGCCTCAAAAATTTGGGACAACCGTCCTTCCTTGCCTCTACCACATATAATTCGAAGTGACAAGCACCTCGTGAACTCCCCACTGAAGTGCTGAGTCACCTCAACACGGACGACCATAAGAAGAATGGTCACATCCCCATCTCGACTATCACTATGAATATTTGCTGCGCTTGTCACAACACCGATCAGGTGCCTATGCAACGTATCGTATGTGCCCGCAATGCTACTTCCTTCCAATCCTCCTGTGATGGGTGCTCAGCTGGTCATATACGCGCAACCATCATACGCGCCTATCATTGGCCAAGGGAGCTACATACACTTTTGACTAGCACTCTAACGCAACATCCGTAACTTGCTCATTTAGTCCTATCGGTACCCGATGCAGCCACAGACTCCACCACTCAACTGCCATTCGCACTGGATCTTCGGCTTATTACTCCGATGCACCTTGAGCATCTTAACTTTCTTGTAACTCTTGTTCGAACACAGGCTCGTAAAGCCCAGGCTATGTTCAAGCCCTCCAAATACCACCGTGTGATTAATACTGTTGCCCAATCGTGGGCACAACATCTTGACGACTACGTATCATCCTCAGATGATACAAAGCCGCCATCACTCCTGGATGTGATCTTCGGCCACATTTATACTCCGGCAGAATATCAAGACTTTCTGCACTTTCCAAACGCGAAATACCCCCTACTTGCACAACATGTGTTGACCGAAACGTCGTTAAACTACTCACTCTCCACATCAGAACCTACTCTGGAAATATCTTCGCCATCGACACACCCTGCTCCTTCTGCCTCGCCTGATGATGTCGATGCCTTGCGTCAACAAGTCGAGCAACTCCAGGAAACTCTTCGCCTACATACTCGCAAGGTCAACACCCTCAGCGCTGAGAATCTATCTCTGCGCACAGATCTGCAGGCTGCCATTGCTTCAATTACCTCCCTGGAGAACCGGCTCTTTCCTCCTACAGCCAATGCACACGTGTTGCTCCTAACTCTGTACAAGATCACAGAGGTGCTGTATCGCTTAACTCTTACAGCTCATGACCAATATGCCGCCAACCATTCCTCCCCGGACGATCACCTCCATCATGTGCGTGATAAGTTGCTCTCGTGTATTCAAAGCATTCCCTTCACATGTGAATCAGAAGACCCTTCTATCTTCTCGGATCCGTTCGATGAGTCCAACTTCTTGGAAAACCATCTGGACACCCTACAACTTGACTCGCTAGTGCCATCCATACTGAATGCTTTACTTGCACTCACGTTTCGTATGGTACCACACCATTCTGCTATTGGTGTTCACCACCTGACAGCAGAAGCTGACGAAGACGATACCGATACTCTCGAACCAGTAACGATGCCCACCACCTCAGATAGCCTTAACACACTGTCTGTCGTACCTGTGTTTCGTAATGCTCTGTTCGAAAGCGTCAAGTCGACTCTCAGCACCACCAAGTCCAAGTCCTAAGCCTTAAGACACCCTGCTATACTCTTGTTGCTTTTTATGTGACCTCTGCGACCATCAAGGCTGTATGCTCCTTTCTTTCCTTCTTTTTTTATCATCATCTTTCTCAAGAGATGCTCTATAGTCGCACCTTGCGCTTAAGACATCTCGAGGGGGTGCAGAGAAATCTGCTGCCTCTTACCCTTATCCGTCCGTTGAGAGCGTGATCTCTTCCTTACCCTTCTTCTTCCTTTCTACACAATCAAATAGTCCTCTGATTTGTGCCTACGCTCATCATCATGGTCTAGCGCGTCCCGAGGTATGTAGCACTGTACACTTTACCTTTCTCGTGTAGTTCTAGATGCCGCCTGTCGTGTTCTGAGTATATAGGGAACATACCTTTTCATTCCCCGAATTAAATACTTCCAGACGTTCATGATGAGACGGGATGGTTTCCCAGGTGACTTACCACTGCCTGCAAAGTGCTCTGCAGAGACACGTATTCCTCGAGGAAGTCGATCCATACGGGGCGATCGAGTGCCGATCGGATTAGTGCATGAGGAATGTCCGCGTGCGCGACCGGGACCTTGTGCTTCACAGCGATGGCGAGCAGTAGCCGGTTGGTAGCGAGCATTGCGGTTGGTGAGGATGTGGCATAAAAGTCAATGCCTGCACGTGCCAAGAAACCTCGGGCGACTAGACGAGCTTCGTAGCGGTCTGGAGTGCCGTCAGCAAAATACTTGATCTTCAGTACGAGTTTCGTCGAGATGACGAACGGTCTGGTGGTAAAGGATCAAGCTTGAAGACACCATTGGAGCACAATCCTTCAATTTCCTTGCGAATCGAGGCTGTGCTTTAACTTGTCTTCTTCGCTGAGTCCTTTGAGTTCGACAATCTTTTCAGGCTCATAGACAATATCTTCAGCGGTCACAAGTTGTATTTCAGGCTCATAGACAATATTTTCAGCGGTCACAAGTTGTAAAACGACATGATCGATGTGCTGCAAATCATAGTCCATGACTTCTTGTATAATGTCTTGATTCGGACCACTTTGACTTAGGAAGAGGTGTCCGAGTTCGCCAGAATCATGCATGAAGGCATGCCTGTGACGAGAAGCTAGATGGTAGTGTTGATGTGCGGAGATGTCCCACAAAAGAGAGGAACCCATACAACAGAATTCTTGATTCCATTCACGCGCATAGTACTCTGTCGGTGACATTTCGTCATGGCACATGTAGTTCTCGATAACAGAACTGTCGTTATCAAGGTGGTCAACCAACACAGACGAGTGTTATGGCTTCCTGGGAAAGTCAACGTACAAGAGTTCCGCGTCGGTTTCTCTCTGCAAATCCAGTGCGGTGCCGCCCATGATACCATAGTCTTGTGTGGTACGTGCTAGGAGACATCCTTTCGGGACATCATTAGGCGGCTTAGCATCTCTTCGAATGTTGAGAGCAGAGGCGATGCTGGCGGCGTGGCCCTGGTGCAGAGCGCTGACACTGATGAGGAACATCAATGTGCTGGACATGTCGGCTGTGGCGTGAGCCGTGGATTGCTCCTGCTGGTATTTCCAGTTGCGACCATACTCTGAGGCGATAGTGCGTCTGGTGAAGAGTTTTCCATCGTCAACACGTTTCACGATGTAGAGTTGATCCTTAGGGATGCGGAATCCACGTTCGTCATTGAGATCTGCTTTGAGCTTATCGCTCTGGTTACGATGCTCGAGAACTGGAGTAAGACCTGAATCAACGAGAACAACCTCTAGGCGATCTTTTCGTTTGGGCATCGGAATGCTACCATTCGGCGGAGGTGGCCGGTTGAGGAACGAAAAATCCTGTTCAGGTGTCGCGTCGCTGACGGGACTTGAATCAGTAGCGGGAGTTGGATCCTGTTCTTTGTGTTCGTCGTCATCGCTAGGTTTATCATCGTGCTCGTCTTCGTGAGTCTCGCCCTCATTTTTTGATTCCTGTCTAATTTCCGGCATTTGCTGTTCGCTTATAGCTGGTAGCGGGTCCTCTTGTATCCGTTCGATCTCCTTGTTTCGGTTGGCTGGCATGTCCGCGTCGACATGAAAGTCGTTTGAGGTGACGATTTTCCCATGTCGCCCTTGATGTACAAGCAGGATAGAGCTGTGAACATCACGGATAAATCGGTCCGTTCCGGGGAGGTTCGGGGGATAGTTGTTACTATGAAAGTAAGAGGCAGAGACGCTGGAGGGTTCCAGTTTGTGACTTTGAGGGTAGACAAAAGTGACAGGTTCGCCAAAGGGGAGAAGCTTCAAGAGCGGTGCCGTGGGTGACATGATACGCCGGGGAACGGTGCATGGCATGTGCGTGCGCGAGGGCAGGCCATGAGAGCGCGGGTTGTCGGCTTGGATCTTATGCAGGAGAGCAAATGGGTGATAATACTCAGCGGCAATAGACTTTCCTTCGATGCGTACACTGCGAAGGTCGAGGAGACGAACCACGGTGCCTCGGGTGTTTTCTTTGATAATGTTTTCAGCAAAGTTCCGCTGGTGGAGGTGGCGACCAAGGATTTGGAATTGGAGACCAAGCTGCACCTTGAGAGGGTGGAAGGCTTCAGAGCGAAAAGTCGAGAATGCGTCAGAGGATATAATCTTGACATGGACATCGAATTCGACTTTGATCACGTTGACCACATAGAGGATGCCGGCCAGAACATCTTGTGCGTCTAATTTCCGTAGGAAATAAACCCATTTGTGTGCTGAGATGGTACACACGAAGTGCATGATATAGCGAAATCCGCCGTAGCACTTGCGGATGCTCGGGTATGACACATCCATGTGGAGGTGTTGGCCAGGAGCATAGGCCAGTTCATCCTGTGACCAGGAAGTGTTTTTGTGACTGAAGCTTACATGCGATTGGCACCGCTTGCATTCACTGCAGTCTAGTAGATACCGATCATCACCCGGGCGGAGGTTCGTTACATAGCGGCAATCGTTCGGCGAAGAATCTCTGGTTGCTGGTGGTGTATGCGGTGCCAGCGAGTGACCAAAAGCACTCTTTTGGCGTGCTGAGTGGTGCCGGGCTGGTGCAAGGGAGGCAGAGCGGCAGTCGAAGCGCTGGGGGGGCTGGGTCGCTTGTCGACTCGGATTTTAGCAACGGCTGCCTCGGCAAGAAGCGTCTCGAGGTTTGTCGATTTGCTTGGTTTGCGGATCGCATCATGGTGAGCATCTGCAACGGCATTGCAGAGGGAGGTGAGGTTCAGGTCTTCCTCTGCTAAGAGACGGCTGGAGATGGCTGAGGAGAATTCTGCAACCTGGTGGAGGTCTCCGGGGCTGGGGATGCCATATTGTAGCCCATTCGACGTGAAGGTTCACGTGTGGTGGTGCGATTCGTGGGATGCGAGGACAGCGCTGTACTTTGCCTGCATCATGTGGTGCGGGACGGCGTTGGCCAGTGCCTTCAACGCGAAGTACGGCGGGTGCTGTTTGAAGAGTCGGATCAGTTCCGGGTCCGAGTGGTGTTCAAACTTTGCGATTTCGTTGAGGGTCGCATAGCGGATGTGGTCTGGAGATATCAGCAGCAAGGCATTGGAGTAGCTCGTGTTGGTGGGGTACGAGCCAGTGACCGAGTAGCACTTGGTGCTCTTTTGAAGCGTGTCTCCGATGTGGCCGACATAGTCCGCGTAAGTGGGACGTGCTTTGGACATTACGAGTCCCTTGGGGTCATCGAGAGCAATTCGCCCTTGTGAGTCGATCGCGGCAAAGCCAGGATGCGAACGATTCACATAGTGGACCCAAGTGGACGGGCGCGAACAGTGAGCGGCGGCCAAGGAGGTGGTGTAAGCGACGACCAGAAAGGCGATGCCCTTGGGAACATCCAGGGAAAACGAGTGCGTTGGGGAGAAGACTGCGGGTCGATGGGAACAGTCCAAAGTGTTAGGGGGCCTGGGATGGAGGGTGAGCGAGGCGCGCGGGAAGTAGCCACAGGCGACGGCAGTAGCGGCGGTGCTGGTGATGGCTCCATCCCAATGGTAAGCACATTTGGACTCTGAGGCATGAAAACAGCGGATGGTGTTCCAAGCGGCGAGAGTGGGGTGTTGCGACAAATGGTGGTGCAGGAGCGTGAAAACCAGTAGGTTGGAAATGGACGCCATTGTGGCGTAGGGGGTGCCGTCGCCATCGAGACCGAGGTCCGTGACGGGCTTGGTGAGACGTGCGAGCATTTGGCAGATGCGGGCATTATCGGAAATCGAGAGTTTCGAGGCGTTGGCAGGCTTGTAGGAATAGGTGGCCTTGTGCTGGTAGTAGTCCAATGTGGAACGGGGCACTGTACCACGAAGGGCGGGTTTGGCGATCCAGAGATCGTCAGGGATGGTGTGACTGGGATCCAGGAGAGGAACCATGCTCGGAGGCGAGGTTAACCAAGTAGAGGCGGTTTTCTCGAGGTTGTAGCCGGTGAGCGGGTGCCGGGCATACACAGCGAGATAGCGTGTCTTGCTGATGACATCACCAAAAGCAGAGGCATTGTAGACGCCGGAGTGGCGGAAGTAGCCTAAGCGCTGATAACCTTTGGCGAGTTGAGTATACTCATGGTGAGTTCGGGGGTTGGGAGGTACGTTCTCGACAATGGCATAGGTCGGGAGCGTGCAACGAACGAAGCGGAGTTGTTCTTTGACGAAAAGGTCGGCGGTGACCGGAGTGGCATGACCGTCGTATTCTTTCATTACACTCAGATGCTGGCAGGGCAATGTAAAAACTGCCAGGTAGAATGTAGGGAGTCGTATTTTGCCGGTTTGGAGTGCGGCATTGAGTTTTCTGAGGTCCGCATAGTGCTTGGCATGCGGAAAGAGGTGTTGCGCACGGGTGCGCAGGATATCGTTGATTTCACAGGTGACTACGACAGTTAGGCGTTTGTCGAATCGTTTGCGAAAAGTGTCGAAACCTTCCTGGTGGAGTCCACCTGCAATAATGGCGGTTCTGAGCAGAGGGGGGGGGGCTGCGCAGAGAGGTCTGCTGAGCCATTGAAGGTGTAGTGGACGACAGAAGATTGGATGTTGAGCAGTTCGGTAAGATACATGGAATGATTTTGTAGCTTCGCGAAGTCAAGCGTGTGCGATTTTGAGCGTGTCTTTGCGACATGCTTTGTGATGTGTGCAATCTCATCTTGGAGTGACATTCGTTTTCTTGTGTGAAAGCTGACCACAGTGGCGAATGTTTGCTTGGGGTGGGATGGCAGGGACAACAGGGCGTTAGGCTTGCGAGTGGCAAGTACGACGGCGGTCTTTCCTAGAAGTGTTGCATAATTGTGGGGGTCTGAGGTTGAGGAATGTAGGAGCTCATAAAGGTAGGGCTCGTGGGTCGGTGGCGGGTCTGTTGCTTGTACATGCAGAGCTTTGAGCTGAGATGTTGCTATAACTTGAAGACCTGGTCTGAATTGCGGGACTACCATAAATACGAGATATAAAGCGCAACCGGTTTTGTCTTTTGTATCCTTGGAAGAGAGACCAGCAGCCTGCAGATACAACGGATTAACACCGATGAAGTGACTGGTAAGAGTGCCTCTTCCCATATGAATGGTGTGTTCGGGAATTCGGCGGATGGTCTCGGGAACAACATTTTGAATTGTGCGCGTAAAGCAAAAAGATGCGCCACCGTCTATCAATGAGGTGCCATTGCATCCGTGCAGCGAACTAGTCTTCTTTGAGGTCTTTTCGGGGGTGTAAGCTGCACAAAGAAAATCTGCGGCTCTTGTGGAAATAGTTGATGAGGTCGGGAAATGCGTCATCTGGAGGTTTGGTGCCTGATGAAGTAAGGTGTGGTTGGCGGCACAGGCGTCGTCGGCAACCATCAGCGAAAAAGCCGACTCTTGTGGAGAGCACGCATGTAGTCACTGTGACGTTTAGCGTAGTCTTCGGCGGAGTCATCTTCATCACTGGTTTCGGGAATGGCGTCGTCGTAGAGGTCTAGCTGACCTATGTCGTCATAGAAGCCGAGATGTCCTTTGTCGTCTTGTTCATCGGTTTCGGCTTCGCCCTCATCATATTGAGCGTCTTGGGGATCGGACGTTAACATCTGGAGGAATTCGGCGGCGTCATTTTCGGCTTCGGAAAGAAGTATATCGTCGGAAATGGTGGTGATGGGGTTGATTAGCTTGTTCATATGCTCGGAGCTGGACGTATGTTGGCGACCGGCTTGGCTAAGATTCCGTATGGTTTGGAGCTTGCGACGGACTTCACGAAGGGGGACCTTGAAGCCCTGGTCTGGAGTAGACGGTTTTGGGGGATGAGGTTGTGTGGGGAAGGTGACCTTGCGAAGATGCGGGTGCTCTCGTTTGTCGGGGGTGACAGGAGGAGCGCGGGGACGGTGCTTGTTCTTCGGTGGGGTGACAGGGGTGGCCTTGGGCTTAGGACTGTCATTAACGTCGTAGTAAGACGGGGAGCGAGGATTTGGAGGCTTTTTGCCTGGAGGGGGCTTTTTGACGTGCCGCGAGATTTGCTTCTTGCGGTAGGCGCGTAGTTGGTGAATGAGGTCATTGTCTTCCTCTTGATGAAGATTGGCCTCCGTGAGAAAAACGGCGACGGGGTCGGTGTCTTCAATGGGGTCCGGTGGGGTGTCGTCTTCAGAGGGAGAGGTGTCATCATCGTCTTCGGTGAGGTGGAGACCATGACGGCGGGAGCGAAAGCGGGGGTTGTCTTTGTCTTTTGTGGGCAGACGACCAAAGTCCGCAACGAAGCGCAAGGGCTTGAAATTAAGAGTGGGGTGAGGCTTGAGGTGAGCCCAAAAGTTGCGCTCGAACGTCGAGATGACGGTGATGCGAGCGATGAGCTTAGGAAGGTGGTGGATGGCGTCCTTGTCTTCGTCGAGTAACAGCGAATCGTCGGGTGTGCGCAGACAGTTGGCAAGACGTGCAAAGCCCTTTATGTGTGTTTGGGCGCGGGAGTCAAGCAAGCTTAGGGGTACTTGAATCGGAGAATTTGGTGAATTTATTCGAGGATCTTGTGGTCAGGAAGTTGGAGAGAAGTGTCCGTGGTTATCTGGCGGAGTTGCTGCTGGACATGACGCATGTAGTCGATGTAGTGAGCTGGCTCATGGATTTCAGGGTTGAACGGCGTGTCCAGAAAGGCAATGTAAACATAATGCGCATGGTGGATGTGGTTCTGGCCCGTATGCTTATCGAGTGCGAGGCGAACTTGAAGCACGAATTCGAGTCCTATCGGGTAGGAGGATCCGAGTGCATCGATTTCGTCGTATGCGGGGTGCTTGACGGAGTCGCTACCGGCATGTAGGAAACGACGAAAGAGGGGGTGTACAGTCTCGCGGAGATCTACGATCAAGTCGGCTTCTTTTCCTTGGTGATGTGGTTGAGTAGTTGGATATAACTTGCCTTTTGTCATGTCGGTTGGGTCCTTGTATTGATCTTTTAGTTCTTGAGGTTTTGGCTCGTATACGTTGTCCAGGAAGTGCTTGCCGAACTTGCGGTATACACCCTTGTAGTAGACGTAACGGCCTTGGAAATCTTGCGTGTTCCCGGCGGTAGAGTGGCTGTCGGGGTCCTTGTCGTATTCGTCGATACAGTGGCTTAGGAGAGCGTCAGCGAGATCGTTAGATCCGCGCAGGACGGATTCCCACGTGTAGAAGCCCGGTAGGAAGTACTGAGTTATGCCTGTTTCCGGCATCCCATGTTCGACGAACAATTGCATGACGCGAAACGAAAGCACTTGGGGTGTGACTTGCGCCGAGGCCATGGACTTGAGAACGGCACTTGGTGGGTCACTAAAGGTCTTGATCTTAGACTTGGGATCTTATTGAGCCGGAGTGGGAGGCGGAGCCGCAGCAGCGACGGCAGGTGGTGGTGCTTGCGTTGCTTGCATTTGGGTGGACAAAGCGCGTATTTGAGTCATCAAGCGAGTTTCTTGGTCTTGCATCTCTTGTTTATGCCGAGCTTCGTACGCTCGAGCTTGTTGTTGCATGTCTCTTTGGTACTTGGCTTCTATACGAGCTTCTTGTTCTCTTAAACGAGCTTCTTGTTCTCTTATCTCCTTCTGGACTTCTTGGTTCGTCGGCATTTTGCTTGGGTTCAGGAATGTCAGTGAGCTTGACTTGTCTGGAAATCCTGGGCCTCTGCTGATACCGGGACTGGCGCCCAATACCTAGAGAACAGTAATCACAACCGTGTTACCCTTCAGCAGAGCGTGAGAACAGTGGTAGTCTGTCCTCGAATCTGTTTCTAAATCGAGGACAGCCGGTGTGAATAACACAGCGTTTTCTTACATCAAAGGTGGCAAAGTTAAGTGAACTAACCATAGAATCGAGGGTACTAACCCTAGTTCAGATTTCCTAACTACTAATCGACAGATGTTTGTCTGTCTGTTTGTTTGTCTGTTTGTTTGTTTGTCCCTCGATTTAGGGTAAGGATCAGGTAGGCGCGAGAGTAAGGATCAGGTAAAAGCGAGAGCCAGACAGTGATCCTCCAAGCCGTCTACGGCGACCTCGCAGACTATTTCCACGACCCGCGGCGGCTCTTTCAGCGCGCCATTCTCACGCCCCGTCGAAACGATGTTGTCGATGCTGACAACGCGCGCATGACCGCGGCCTTTTTTTCCCGGAGACGAGGCGTCGGAGTTCTTTTCGGCTGACTAGGCTGGGTCGGAAGACGACGCCTCGCTCTTTACAGTAGAGTTTTGAACTCCCTGACAACCAACGGCATGCTGACTTTGATCGCGAGCTTAAAGTCTTCGCAACCTCGACCCGTCGCACGGCCACTGCAACGGTACCAGATACATGGTCGATCGTGTCGTTGTCACCGAGGCTCCTCCAACCTGTATCCCGTAAGGCCCGCCGACGCCAAACGATCAACAAGAGCCAGGGCCAGACGCCCCGCGAGGTCGGCGTCCTCTTGCCCAAGCCCGTCTTCTGCCACGTCCAGCTCTACGTGGCTCTCTGTCGATCGGCAACCCCGAGGATATCGTCTTCTGAGTCGACGACTCCACCCTACCCCACACGTGCTGCGCAATACCGATAAGCCCCCTCCCGGCGTCTACACGCGCACGGTAGGTGAACTTACTGGGACCAGGTGAACTTACTGGGGTTTGAGATTGGGACTAGGTGAACTTAGTGACCAGGTGAACTTACTGGGACCAAGTGAACTTACTGGGGTTTTTAGAGTGAACGCAAAGGCCAGCGGCGTGTACGGATCAAAGCAGCTTAGATTGGCGGAGGTGAGAGCGACGAGCTCGAAGGAGAGTGGGGTGAGTGGATGTGAGCACGAGTGGGCTTACGCCGAACTTACTGGGGTTAGAGATTGGGACTAGGTGAACTTACTGGGACCAGGTGAACTTACTGGGGTTAGAGATTGGGACCAGGTGAACTTACTGGCGAACTTACTGGCCTGCACTTGTCTATCTCTATTTTAATTCAGAAATACGCTGTGTTATTCGCACCGTGCCGTCCTCGTTGTTATAGTACAGAACGAGGGCAGACTACCACTGCTCTCACTCTGCTGAAGGGCAACACAGTTCAAATTACTGTTCTCTACCACTGGCCCGACTCGCTCCGGACAGCTCCGAGGGGCGGGGCGTGCGTGCGGGGATGCGCGCAAATACAAGGCGGGGCGGCGGCGCGCGCGGGCGGGTCAAGGGACGTACTGGCCTGCACTTGTTTGATCGCAGCTCCTCCAACTTTCACAGAATTTGCAGAGAAATCTGCAGACTCCTGCTCTTATTCCGTTGTGGCTGTGGCGGCAACTCCTGCTCGCTGAGGCTTACCCCACTCCTCGAGGCTTATGCGCGCTCAACGGGGCGCCTTTTCTTACTTCCCTTCTTATGTGATGGGATTTCATCCTATTGACGTCACACTGTTCTCTCGAGAAGAAAGTATCTTGCTATCCTAAATCAACTAGCCAGCCTCAAGTTGAGAGGCTTGGTGAGCGTGAGCAAGTGTTGTGGCGAGCGTATCCGACCCCGAGTCCGTATTGACCTCGAGTAGAGAGGTCACCGGCGTGTTGACGAGTTACCCCAGCGTCCGCGGGTCGATAAGGTTTTTTAGTACGCCACAAGTGGTGGAGTCTACGAGATCGTGCGACTATACCGGTCGCCGACGAACGAGTGCCCGCGTTGGACTACTATCTATTACGCGGTCCGAATCCACGTGCACGCCCTGATCAAGCGTGCCGATTCCTGATGGCCGAATTGCGTTGGAAAGTCCAACGCGAAATTTGTTTCGTTCGTGCGTCCCGAGAGACGACGAACACGCGCGAGTCGGAAATCGCAGCGCGGACATCTGAATTTTTTCTTGCTGAACGGCGGAAGCTGTTAGCGAGTGGTAGCTACCCACACGGCATAAATCGAATTGCCGAGCGGATAAGAGTTCCGCGACCGTTCTCCCAGATTTGGATTGGGCAGCGAAGGATCACGTCAATATAGAGGACGTGTGCTACGACGAGTGAGCGAATCCTAATTGACTTAGAGATCCATCATCGACATGGAGGAGAGAGCTGACGAGCATGAAGAAGAACAGCCTCCATTGCCTCCCGCAGCCGCTGAAGTAAGCCGCGGAGAAGGCGAAATTCGCGACGACGAAAACGTCGACGCTATGGAAGTACCTGCCGTACCTGCTTTTTTTTCGCCGTTGAGCACGGAAGCCCCCGACCGCGGCGAGCGCGCTACGATCGAGCAGGAGACGGAAAGCAGAAGACGGATTCGACAAGACCTCGAGCGGTTCCGGCGCGAGAACGAACGACGAACGCTTCACCCGTGAAAGGGCAGAAGCAGAAGAACGATAACGCAATCAAGAGCTCCTCGAGTCAAGGACCACGCAGTACGGAGCGAGAGGATCGATCTCCCGCGAGGCGGACCGAACCGGAAAGGAACACGGAATCCCGTGATGAACCCCGTTCGAGAACCGAAACGGGGTCCGATGATAAGGCGGAACCCGAAGACGATGGGGCGAATTTTTTAAGGGGACTATCGGAAACTTTTACGAACGCTTTCGAGAAGGCTATTCGGAACCGACCCCGCCGCCCTAATTCTGGCTTGAAGGCCGACAACTTTAAACTAGTGATTGATGGTCGTGATCAGCGACAGCTCAATTTGGATTCAGCCGCCGTGATGAACACGTTGGTGGACGACCATTATTCGGTCGAAAATTGCGATATTTGTTGGCCGTGCATTTACGCGACACGATTGCCCCGATTTTTGAGGAAATTTTGAAGAAATACGAGGAACTATGCGACGAGTTGACGCACGCTCCGTCCTTTTATCTCAAGTTTGATGCGGACGACAAGGAGCACGGAGTCGCGGTTCGTCGACTCCGCCGCCTGAATAGACAAACAGTATTGTGACCGCGTTCTATATTACTTCAGATCGACCTGCCGGCCGCCGAGTACGCAGCAGGAGCTGCTCGACAAGCTCAGGAAGGTCACCCAAGCTTCGGTCCCCAAGAAGAGCGGGGAACGGCATGTGCAAACGTATTGCACGAAGTTCCAAACTGAAGCATTTGCATTTTGCACCGAGACCGGACGCACGATGGACGACGTCGATATTGTCGACCATCTCATCAGCGGGTTGGCATCTTAAGACCTACGAACCCGGGTGCGGACTATACGGAGCGGCCATCCAGATAGCTATCTGGCGTTTACGTCGACGGTGGCGCTCATTGCGAGACTAGAAAACGACTTTCGGAAGTGAATGGAAGAGGAAAAGGACCAAGGGACACGGCCAACCTCGAACCCGAAATCCAATAAACCGCCTCGAGGGCGGGGAGCTCGAGCTATGGCCTCGGATCAACAGTACAAAGATGATACGGACAAACCGTCAGGGAACGCAGCTGTACGAACCGAGCGCGATACCGCTGGGTGGTGCCAGATAACATGTGAACATTGCGGATTCCTCTGGTCTACACACGACGACGATGAGCATGGGAGTCGCGTGATTTGCAACCGCGACCCGGATCCATATTATTGTGCTATGTGGACGCGCATCAAGAAGGAGAAGAAACAACCGACCCCCCGCACCGCCTGGGAGAAGCAAGAATGCGCATCGAATGCGCATGCTACGCGCGGATCGGAATCCAATCCGGAAATTCAAACTGCCCCCTCCGAGCTCAGAACCACGATGGCGACGATGATGAATGAAGTCAGAAGTATAAAAGACGGCAAGTCGTCGTCTACAACATCGGGAGACGGTCGGTCGTAGATATGCAAAATTTGATTTAGGGTTAGTTCCCCCCCCTATCCTAGGATTAGCTCTCTTACTTCTAGCACCTATTAATTTCAGAAAAACGCTGTGTTGTTCACAAGGTGCTGTCCTCGTTGTAGGAAACAGGACTAGGGCAGACTACCACTGCTCTCACTCTGCTGAAGGGTAACATAGTTAAAATTACTGTTCTCTGGGTATTGGGCACCAGTCCCGGCATCAGCAGAGTACCAGTATTTCCAGTCGAGTTTCGCTCTCTGACGTTCCTGACCAACCAAAACCAAGATGCCAACCAAGCAAGAACTTCAACAAGAATGGCCACTCAGAAGACCCAACATTAACAGCCATGAAAGACCAAGAAGATCGCTTAATGGCATAATTCAATGCTCAATTCACCGCGTTCGCAGCCCAGATACAGCAACACCAAAACATTCCACCACCTGCCGTCGCCGCTGCGACTGCTCCTCCCACGGCTCAACAAGACCCCATAAACAAGCCTAACACCTTTAGTGACCCACCAAGCTCTGTCATCAAGTCCATGGACGGCGCTCAAGTCACCCCCCACGTGCTCTTGTTTCGCGTTATGCAGTTGTTCGTTGAACATCTCATGCCCGAAACCGGCATTACACAATACTTCCTACAGGGCTTCTACACGTGGGAATCCGTCTTACGCGGATCTAACGATCTAGCAGACGCTCTCCTAAACCACTGCATCAAGGAATATGACAAGGACCCCGACGACCATGCCACAGCCGGCAATACTCAAGATTTCCAAGGCCGCTTCGTCTACTGCAAGGGCGTCTACCGCAAGTTCGGCAAACACTTCCTTGAGAACGTCTATGAGCCAAAACTCCAAGAACTTAAAGACCAAGACAAAGATACGACCGATACGACGAAAGGAAAGTTAGATCCGACCACGCAACCCCATCTCCAAGAAAAGAAGCCGACTTCGTCGTGTACCTCCGCGAGACCGTGCACCCCCAATTTCGCCGTTTCCTACATGCCGGTAGCAACTCCGTCAAGTACCCAGCATACGACGAGATTGATGCACTCGGATCCTCCTATCCGATAGGACTCGAATTCGCACTACAAGTCCGTTTCGCACTTGACAAGCACGCGGCCAGAACCACGTCCATCATGCGCATTATGTCTTCAATGCCTTCCTGGACACGCCGTTCAACCCAGAGGTCCATGAACGAGCGCACTATATAGATTATATGCGCCACGTTCAACAACAGCTCCGTCAAATCACCGGCGACCCTTCTCTTCAACTTACCGACAACACGATACAACAAAAAATCCACAAGATACTCCGTTTTAAATATCCCCCAAGCTTGCTTGACTCCCGCGTCCCGACCCACATCAAAGGCTTCGCACGTCTTGCCAACTGCCTTCGCACCCCCAACGACTCGCTCTCACTCGACGAAGACAAAGAAGCGATAAGCCATCTGCCCAAGCTGGTCGCCCGCATCAGGCTATCTCCACCTTCGAGCGCAACTTTTGGGCTCACCTCAAGCCTCACCCCACCCTGAATTTCAAGCCGTTGCGATTCGTCACTGACTTCGGTCGTCTGCCGACCAAAGATAAAGACAATCCACGTTCTCACCCCACCCTGAATTTCAAGCCGTTGCGATTCGTCACTGACTTCGGTCGTCTGCCGACCAAAGATAAAGACAATCCACGTTTTCGCTCCCGCCGTCATGGCCTCCACCTCACCGAAGATGATGACGACACCTCACCCTCTGAAGATGATATTCCCCCAGATCCTGATGAAGCATCCCCAGAAACAACGACCCCGTTGCCGTTTTTCTCACGGAAGCCAACCTCGATCCAGATGACGACACCGATCTCATCCAACATCTCCACGCTTACCGCAAGAAACAACTATCCCGCCATCAGAAGAAAACCCCACCGAAAAAGCCTCCCAATCCTCGCTCACCGTCGTACAATGACATCAATGACAGCCCTAAGCCCAAGGCCACCCCTGTCACCCCAACAAAGAACAAACACAACCCCCGTGCTTCTCCTGTCACCCCAGACAAACGCGAGCACCCGCACCTCCGCAAGGTCACTTTTCCCACTCAAACGCACCCCCCAAAGCCATCCACTCCTGACCAACGGTTTAAGGTCCCCCTCCGTGATGTTCGTCGCAAGCTCCAGACCATCCGGAATCTTAGTCAAGCCGGCCGCCAACACACCTCAAACTCAGAGCGCATGACCAAGCTCATCAACCTCATTACCACTATCTCCGACGAGATACTCCTCTCCGAGGCTGATTCCGACGCCGCCGAGTTTCTTCCGGTGCTATCATCCGATCCCCAGGATGATCCACCAGACGAGGGCGCAGCCGACGACGCCGATGACCAAGGCCACCTCGGTTTTTATGATGATCACGGACAGCTATGCCTATACGACGATCACATCCCCGAAATGGAAGATGAAGACGACTCCGCCGAAGACAACGCACAACGCCAGAGCGACTATATGCGTGCTCTACACAAGAGCCAGCTTTTTCGATGATGGTTGCCGACGACGCCTGTGCCGCCAACCAAACTTTACTAAATCAGGCACCAAGCCTCACGATGAAGAATTTCCCGACATCATCAACACTTTCCCCCAGAGTCGCAGAATTTCTTTGTGCCACTTACACTACAGGAAAGGCCCCCACAAAGACCAACTCACTGCACGGATGCAATGGACCCGGCACTGAAGTTTCTTTGATTGACGGTGGCGCATCTTTTTGCTTCACTCGCACAATACAACATTTTGTTCCCGAGTCCATACGCAGGATTCCCGAACATACCATCCGCATGGGCAGAGGCACCTTAACCAGCCATTTCATCGGTGTCAAACCGCTGTATTTGCAGGCTGCAGGTCTCTCCTCAAAAGATATCACAGACTCCACAGGCTACGTATTATACTTCGTCTTTTTGTTGTCCCGCACTTCAGGTCAGGTTTACAGGTTATAGCGACCTCTCAACTGAAAGCTCTGAACGTCCAGGCAACAGACCCACCGCTGCTGCACGAATCATACTTGTACGAACTTCTGAAAACTCCCACTTCAGATCCTCACGATTACAAAACGCGTATAGGCACGACTGCAGTAGTTCTCGCCAATCGCCAAACCAATGGTCTCTTGTCACTGCCATCCCATCCAAAGCAAACATTCCGCGCTGTGATCAGTTTCCACACCGGAGCGAAAATGTCCCTCAAGGATGAACTTGCACACATAACGCAGAACGTCGCAAAGAACTAACTAACTAACTAACTTCAGACCTCTCCCGAGCATGGGAGCCATGCCGGACCGGCAGGAGCCGGTGCGGAATCACAGAGGAAAATCACGCAGTTGGGGCAGAGGCGAGGGACGAGGACGGACTTGTTGATGGTGGACCGCCACTGCGCGCGGTCTTGTGGGAGGTCGTGCAAAAGCGTCGCGGGCCGCGGACGTGGTGGCCCACGAACAATCGACCTGTCCGTCGCATTCTGCCCAACCGAGCGAACCCCATCCCAGCGCGGACTTTCCGGGTGCTAACCGGCCAGCCCGGGAGGCGAGCATGCACCGTCTCACTCCAGGACGGCCGTCGCAAAGACACGCTCACAATCCCACCACCTCGATTTCGCAAAACCACAGAACCATTCTGCATTTTTGACGGAGCTAATCGGAATGCCGCGTACTGTCGTCCAATATGCATTCACTGGCACGGCGGACCTCTCTGTTCAAGCACAGCCCCCTCCGCTGCACACAGCCATTATCGCAGTTAGACTCCACCAAGTGGGTTTCGCATCTTTCCGCACACGCTTCGACCAATGCATCATTGTCGTTGCCACCTGTGAAATAAACCCCATTATGCGCGCCCGCGCGCAGCAACTGTTCCCGCACGCTCTGCATTATAAGGATCTCAGAAAGCTCACTGCCGCTTTGCAAACCGGCAAAATACGACTACCTCAACTTGACCTGGCTGTTTTTACATTGCCTTGTCAACACCTGAGCGTAATGAAAGACTATGACGGCTATGCCACTCCGGCGACCGCCGACCTTTTCGTCAAAGAACAAATTCGCTTTGTTCGTTGCACGCTCCCGACATACACCATTGTCGAGAATGTACCACCAAACCCCCGAACCCACCACGAGTACACCCAGCTCGCCAAATGCTATCAACGCATGGGTGACTTCAGACACTCCGGTGTCTATAATGCCTCCGCCTTTGGCGACGTCACAAGCAAGAACCGCTACCTCGCTGTCTTTGCACGACACCGCTAACTGGCTACAACCTCGAGAATACCGCTTTCCCATGGTTAATATATCCTCCGAGCATGGTTCCCCTCCTGGACCCAAGTCACACTATCCCCGACGATCTCTGGATAGCAAACCCCGCTCTTCGCGGCACAGTGACCCGCTCCACCTTGGATTATTATCAGCACAAAGCCACTTTCTCATACGCACCCGCCAACGCTGCTCAACTCTCGATTTCCGAGAATGCACGCATCAGCCAAATGCTTGCACGCCTGAAGAAGCCCTTCACGGATCTAGGACTGGACGCCGACGGCACCCCCTATGCCTCGATGACCACCATCCCACATCTCTTGGTATTTACATTGCTGCACAATCATTTGTCGCAACACCCTACTCTCGCCGCCTGGAACACACTTCGCTGCTTTTGCGCCTCCGAGTCTCAATGTGCTTATCACCCGGATGGAGCCATCTCCGGCACTGCCGCCACCGCCGTCGCATGTGGCTACTTCCCGCGCGCATCCCTCACCTTGCATTCACGGCCCCCTCAGATATTGGACTGCTCACACCAACCCGCAGTCTTCTCCCCAACGCACACATTCTCCCTGAATGTTCCCAAGGGCACCGCCTTTCTGGTCGTCGCCTACACCAACTCCTTGGCAGCCGCTCACAGCTGCTCGCGCCCCTCCACGTGGGTCCACTACATGAATCGCTCGCATCCCGGATTTGCTGCGATCAACTCACAAGGGCGGATAATCCTCGATGACCCCACGGGACTCATAATGTCCGAAGCACGCCCCACATGCGCATACTATGTTGGCCACATCGGCGACACACTCCAGAAAAGAAAAGCACAAAGTGCTACTCGGTCACTGGCTCGTACCCAACCAATACGAGTTACTCCAACGCACTACTGCTGATCTCGCCCGAGCACATCCGATACGCGACTCTCAACGAAATCGCAAAGTTTGGACACCACTCGGACTCGGAACTGCACCGCTTGTTCCCACAGCATCCGCCGTACTTCGCGTTGACGGCACTGGCCAACGCCGTCCCGCACAACATGCTGCAGGCTAAGTACAGCGCTGTCCTCGCACTCCACGAATCGTATCACCACGTGAACCTTCACATCGAATGGGCAACCATACGCAATGGCATTCCCAGCCCCGGAGACATCAATCAGGTTGCAGAATTTTTCTTGAACATCTCCAGCCGTCTCTTAGCAGTGGAGGACCTCAACCTCACCTCCGTCTTCAAAGCTGTTGCTGATGCTCACCATGCTGCGATCCGCAAGCCACGCGAATCGCAAAACCTCGAGACGCTACTTGCCGAGGCCACAGTTGCTAAAGTCCGAGTCGACAAGCGACCCAGCCCCCGTCGCGCTTCGACTGCCGCCCTGCCCCCCTTGCACAAACCCGGCACCATTCTGCACGCGAAAAGAGTGCTTTTGGTCACTCGCTGGCACCGCATACACCATTAACAACCCGAGATTCTTCGCCGCACGATTGCCGCTAATGTAACGAATCTCTGCCCAGGTGATGATTGGTATCTGCAAGACTGCAGCGAATGCAAGCGCTGTCAATCGCATGTCCGCTTCAGTCACAAGAACTCTTGCTGGTCGCAGGATAAACTGGCCTACGCCCCTGGCCAACATCTCCACATGGATGTATCCTACCCGAGCATCAGCAAATGCTATGGTGGATTCCGCTGCATCATGCACTTCGTGTGTGTTATTTCGGCACACAATTGGGTATACTTCCGGAGGAAACTGGACGCGCAGGACGTTCTGACTGGGATCGTCTACGTGGCCACCGTGATTAAGGTCGAATTCGAAGTAAGTGTGAAAATCATCTCATCTGGTTCTTTTTCCACATTCCGCTCCGAAGCTTTCCAACCGTTCAAGGTGCGACTCGGTATCCAGTTTCAAATCATTGGTCGCCACCTACACCAGCGGAACTTCGCGGAAAACATCATCAAAGAAAATACTCGAGGCACTGTCGTTCGCCTTCTTAACCTGCGCAGCGTCCGCATCGAAGGAAAGCCTATTGGCGCCGAGTATTACCACCCGTTTGCTCTACTGCATAAGATCCAAGCAGACAATCAGCGCTCTCATGGACTGCCCTCGCGCACTAACATGACCTGCACCGTCCCCCGGCGCATCATGTCACCCACGGCACCACTCTTGAAGCTCCTCCCCTTTGGCGAACCTGTCACCTTCGTCAATCCTCAAAGGCCCGAATCTCCCTTGCACGGACCGATTTATCCGTGATGTTCACAGCACTATCCTGCTTGTACATCAAGGGCGATATGGAAAAATCGTCACCTCGAACGACTTCCACGTTGATGCGGACATGGCAGTCAATCGCAACAAGGAAATTGAACGGATTAAAGCACAGGCGCAGATCCCAGCAGAGGCACGGCAAGAGGACCCGCCCCCAGCTATAAAGCGAGCAGTCAATGCCGGAACTTAGACAGGAATCGCAAAACGAGGATGGGCCTCATGATAACAACCTGGATGACGAACCCGACGATGACGACGAGAACAAATAATCAGATTAAACCTCTGCTACTGGTCCAAGTCCCGTCAGCGACGAGACACCTGAACATGACTTTTCGCTCCTCACCAGGCCACCTCCGCCGGATGGTAGCATTCCGATGCCCAAGCTAAAGAGTCGCCTAGAGGTTGTTCTCGACGATCCAGGTTTTACTCCAGTCATCGTGCATCGCAACCAGAGTGACAAACTCAAAGCAGATCTCAAGGACGAGCGCGGATTCCGCTGGCTTTTCAACCAAAGGTTGCTTGCTCGTTTTTACGCTAATAGTCCATACTTACTACGAATTGTATGCGCGTCTCGTTTTTCTTTATTTTCCCGCAAAATACCACTACGCATCCCCCACGACGGCACCCGAATCAATATGCTACGACGCTTACCCCTCCTTCTTACTCCCTTGATCGCAGCTAAGGGCAACGACGACTCCATCCACGCGCTCTACCAGCAACACGACCCTCGACGTCGGCGCGACGTTGCCACGCGCGCGACTCGCACTGAACCTCTCCAACCTTGACACAGATCTTGCATCACCACTACTACTAGTAGTACGGGTACAACGGGATTCGAACTCGAGATGTACCGCAAACTCCCCAGATCCTCACTCAACCTTCGTCGTTCTCTCCCATACCATACGCCAGCGCTCTCACGCACGCCGTGAAGAAAGGGCGCAAAACCGTTTATAAATAGCAAGGCTGTTGGCGCATACATTAGCAAAAGAACAGAAAGTAGGGCCTGGGTGCGTTGTGAAATGAATCAGCTTCACAAAACGCACTTTTTCTCGGCCCGTTTCGAGCATACATGCTGCGAAGAACAGAAAGTAGAGTTCCGTTAATGTTTTGTGACTCACACACGGAGGTTTCCCAATTAATTATTGTGGTTATTGAGGTCAGACAGCCAACGCGAAATCGATCCTACGCGAGGCTCGTCGCCTCATGCCGCCGCCTGCGCTCGCAACATGCTCTTTCCCACAAACCACGCCTTCGCCGCCACCGCCCCTCCTCCCGCGAACATCCCAGAAAAATAAGCTCGTTACGTCTTACTGCCACGAACAGAAACACAAAACAACAAAAAATACAGAAACGCGCGCGGAAGCAGAGGCTAAGCAGGGAACAAAAATCCAATAGCAGGAGCAACAAATCCAGTCTCCTTCACCGTTCAACTCCATCTTAAACATCCTGAGACTTGTCATCCTCGAACTCGAACCCAACGCCCTTCATGGCTGCGCGGAACTCCCCTGCACACTTGGCGGCAGAACGCCGAAGTGAAACGGCCTGTTATTGTAACCCCAGACGAGCTCCGGGCAGTGCGGCACGTCGGTCCCAACAACATCCCTCGGAATCGCCTCATTCACCTGCTTCGACACACACCAAACCTTGCACGGTGACCGCCACAGCCTCAAAACCCTTGCCGTCGTCCTTCCCTAGGCGCGTCATCGTGAACGACCCTGGCGCGCACGACCCCAACCGAAAACCCGACGCCCCTCCGAGCACGAACTCGCCGTTGTCCACGAGCTCCAACCGCGAATTCGTCTCTCCAACAAACTCCTCCACGGCCTCCCGCACCTCGTCGAAAAACCCCGCCACGTGCAACTCGATATGTAACGCCTTCTTCATATCGAGCAACTCTCCGGCTCTGCGACACACCGCATCCAACTTCGCGTCTCCCTTCCACGCCACATATTCCGCAGAATACTGCAGCGTCGCCTTCCTCGCTCGCAGGAACACGTCCCCCTCGCGATGGCCACTCTTGAACT
Organism: Chrysophaeum taylorii; assembly: GCA_029834535.1. Classification (NCBI taxonomy): domain Eukaryota; class Pelagophyceae; order Pelagomonadales; family Pelagomonadaceae; genus Chrysophaeum; species Chrysophaeum taylorii. Next base: position 70,033 of record JAQMWT010000212.1, read on the forward strand.
CGCCCCCACTCTACACCTCGTACTTCCCAAACACGCGCTTCGCAAACTCGTTCAGCTTGCTATCGTGCGCGAAACCGACGAAAAACACGGCGAGGCGCATATCACCCCTCGGCTCCTTCCTCACCACCACCATCTTGATGAGACTCTCACCGCTTTCACGCACCGCTTCGCCATCTTCTTCGGCGTTACTAGCTCCGCAGCCCTCTCCGCATCCCTCTTCGTCACATTCACCATGTTCGCACTTCCAAACCTTTACATCTGCTTTTTTCCATTCTTTGCAATATCTCTACAATACTCGCCTCTTCGCGACTGACTTCTATAAACATCCCTTTCGTTTCTCGTGCTACTCCTTCACTTAATAGGTCCATGCCTAATGCGTCTAACTCACCTCCCTGAATTCGCCACCTCCTTCTCGCCGTCGCCAGCTCAGTAGTGCAGTATATTCCATACTAAACGGATCGCAATAAACGATAAATCCAATATGCGTCTCTCTCTACGTGTCTCTCTCTCTCTCTCTCTCTCTCTCTCTCTCTCTCTCTCTCTCTCTCTCTCTCTCTCTCTCTCTCTCCTCAGCGTCTTCTTCCGTAATTTCTTGCATCACCTTGTGCTCCTTTCGCCCTCCTCGCCCCCCCCCCCGCCCTTTCTAACTTTCATTTGTTTTTCTTTAACCAAAGCCCTACCGCGCCGGCCCTAATCACTGTATCGAACACCGTGCCGCTCATTGTGTCGTTAGAGACACGGGGTTAACGACGGCACTACCACTGCCACAATTCTCTACCCGGGGCTCAGTGAATTTTTTCCTGTCTCTAGGTTATGGGCCCAGAGTCCTGCAGTGTGAACGGAGAGGAGCGAACCGGGTGCGTCATAAGAGCGTAATATGCAAGTTCAGTCTGAGCTGTGTCCGAAGCAGAATTCGGACAGTAATGTCGACAGAGGCGAAACGTGGACAGAACTGGACGAGGATGTCGCGTGAAGTCGTGTTGTAACCGAACCATAGAGGTGCAGAGCTTCAACGTCAAGCATAGTGCTGGGAGGGACGTTAAAAGAGGCGAGCAAAGGACTCTGCGTGCGGCTATCATTTTGCGGCGGGCATTTGTAGCGCGAGATTGGCGATAACTGCGACATGTGGCGTTGGCATGACATAACTTCGTTTGCATGTGGCTGCATGTAGGATGGAATCGAGCGAGCTGAACCTTGAGAGGTGTGACCTGCAAGAGACTAACGGAAGAGCGCGGGAAGCTCGGAATTGCCTTGATGACGGAACTTAGTGTCATCACAAACCGTCGGGAGTTGGATCGTCGGGAGTCGCGTCGAAGCGGGGAGGGACGACGAGTGCTCATCAGGTCTTGTCGTGTGGCAGAGGTCCTTAGGAAGAGGGACTTCGGTACGTGCCTCGAAGTGAGTTCAGATGTAGCCAGAGTAGCCATAGGAGACGTGAGTGATGCGAATCAAAACAGATCTTGTCGGCGGTGGAAAACGAATGCGTAATTTGAACTGGGTGAAATCTTCGAATTGCCGGTGAGGCGGAGAGACCGTGGTTGCGGAACGAGCGCAGAGCCGGGCGGCGGTCGGAGGGGGCGCGTAAGCGGTGACTGAGACCACAGTGTTGTGCTTATCCTGAACCAAAAGGTGTTCGGGCATCGTACTGTACAACAAGCGAGCGTGCATCTCAGTTGACTGTGAGTGTACCATGAGGATGGCGCAATGTTGGTAGTCTAAACCGAGAGGGGCGGTGAACGTGCCGTCGCGAGTGCATAGGGGCCTGTGCGATGTCTGGGCTGTAATTGGAATGTGACGTATGGCGTCGTACAAGGCGATGGGAGCTGAATCAGACGTGATGGGACTGGCTAGTAGTGCCGGGAGCAGCATGTCGGGGGTAACGCTCAGAGATGAGGGTGGAACGCAGTCCACGTCTATCTTGGTTGCCGTGTGTGGCGGTACTATGAGCGTAAACATCGGACATGAAGGAAATGCTTGTGTCCCAAACGAGAATGCGGGAAACGTCGCATGGGCCGGTGGCATCTGGTCTCTGTTGCAGTCCAGAGTTATGACGGAAACCAATGGATAAACCATGAGCGCATGGGTGGCGTCTGGTGGCCAAAGTTCCTGTGGGATTGGCAGAGGTGACTCCAAAGTAGGATTCCTTTTTGGGTATGACTCAAGCGTTGCTATGAGTTCGTGCTCGAGATCATAGTCGTCCAATATATGACATGAAGTGGTCGCGAAGGAGCGATGCGTCGACCTGGTGTCAGAGGAGACCGAGGTGGTGCAGTGACCTTTCTGGCGGAGGTGGCCGTGCTGGTAAGATTCCAGCGGGTGCGCATAACTCTGGCGAGTGCGGACATTGGCTTGTGCCTGATCTGCAGTCGTGCAGGGAGGCGAGATCGTCTGTGCTGGTGCGGATTGCAGCGACAGGGGCGGGTCGGGTGCCAGGGAGGCTGGAAGGCGGCCTTTGTCTTCCAGAGGCGAAGGGAGCAAGCAAAGCTGTAGATTCATCTCATCGTGATCAGATAGGCGCAATGAGCCAGTGCGCGTAATCGTGGTGCGCTTACCTGTATCTTCATGATGTACCTGTGCGTCCTGCGGTGGTGCTTCTGCGAGCGGGACATAGCTGAAGGACTGATCCATCGGACGGGGTGCATCAGCTATGAATGAGACAGGAGCCAGTAGCAGTGCGAGGTCGGGTGACAGAACGTGTGCGTGGTCGAGCAATTGAGCGTTGGACCTGGGCATTGTCTGCATAGTCTGGAACCGTGCTGTGCAGTTGGTTTGCATTGTCTCGTCTGCTACATCAATGGGCTGACTGGTGTTACATCAATGGGCTGACTGGTGTAACTAGCCGTTGTGGTCTTATTTTTCGTCTTGTCTTCCAAGAGAGACTGCGAGATAGTAGTCGTTGCTATGTGCGAGACTAGAAGTAGCTGTTGAGCAGCTGTGGAGAGCTGATTGCTTTCTTGCCTGGCAGTTTCTGTGGCTGTGGAGTTCCAGAGACATGGTTGCGCAGCGTCCGACGTCTTGGCATTGGGGATTGCCATAAAGTGACTCGTAAGTTCAAAGTCGGACGTCGGAGTATGCATCGAGAGACCTGTGAGATCACCAATTGAAGTACGCCCTCGTAAGGCGTGCGCGACTTGGTGCTGGCGCGAGCGACTTATGTTTGTGATCGGAAGGTCGTGAGACACGTGGCGGCGCGGAGCGTCGGTGGAAATGACGAGTGCCTTGGTGTTAAAGGCGGTGACGCGGAGAGCATCGAAAAGCGGGTCATGCTCCAAGAGCAAAATCGCGTGATGCGAGTGTTCCGAAGTCAGTGCCAAAAGAGGTGTGGTGCGCGGCTGACCTGTCTGCAAGGTAGTGCAGATGGGCGCGTAAGCTGAGATCCCGTGGTGGAGAATATCCGGCCTGGGATGCGTGGGGTCCAGTGCGGGAAATCGAAAAGGGGGATCGCCGAAGGAGAGTGCAAGTTCGCTGGGGTCATAGTACGTGAGTGCAGTAGAACCAAGGGCGGTGGAAGGGTCAGTCATGCTGGGTGCATCCTCAATGGCGGAGATGCGGGGACCAGAGCAGCGAGTGCCGTAGTGACCGGGGTTGCTCATAGGCGTGTAGTGCATTCGAAGGTGCGGACATGTGACATGCGTCCTCGAATGAGGAGTGACGTGCCGAGCGATAAGACGTTTTTGAGGCAGGCATCGTGCGTGACTAGGGTGCATGTTTGCGATGGAGCCGGCAGCTGGCATGGAACATTCGTCGTACATTCCTGTTATGCGAAAATGCGGACAGAAGCGGTTCAGGTGGAGCGAGTCTGTGCAGTGCGCGCGGAGAATGTCTCCTGAGAGCGCAATATCGATTTTCCGGAGGCAGCGCAAGCGTGTGGCGTCCAGAAGAGAGCTATGCAGGCGGACATAAAGGACCGAAGTGGTCGCAATAGGAGCGTGCATAATTTGCGGCTGATCGGGGCGTTCATAACTCTCGAAATCTATGTCTGTTACTGCGGCCATGGGAAAGGCGTGCCAGGAGCTTGGTCGCGGTGAGACATCAGGGTCTGCATGGAAAGGAGTGCGTCCTCTGACTGAGAGTTGAAGCGCGGGTGATCATATGCTGCGACTGATGCTCGTGCGATGACATCCATCGAATCGTGACGTGGTGATCGCAGATGGGTCCATGCAACCTGCTGAGCAGTGTCATCCAGTGCATCCGGCCGAGAAGGTGGATGATGGGTGCAGCAGCGAGCGCCGGTGAGCGGCGGTGCGCGCCTGTCATCGGGGAGAGAAGGCAGCGAGGTGGAACCAGCTTCGAAGTGATCGGGAGCGGCTGATCGAGAGAACTCGAACAAGGCGGGGGTGCTTGGCGAATCTGAGCTGATACTTGCAGGTGCGGTGAGTTCCTGCGATTATGGTGACCGTGGGACGTTGACAGCGTGGCTTGTCCTTGTGGATACGGCATTGCGGAGGCATTGGAGATGGCGCTTGGACCAGGCGGCTGATCGGGAATGGTCGGGGAGACCATGTTCGAGGCTAGTGAAGTCGGGCTTGCTTCTTCACTGTATGCATCAGACCAGGGGGCTGAATCCGAGAGGATGTTGTCAGTGGCCTGCGGCTCGGTTGCCTGGGGCATTGCATACGATGGGGCCATGGATTATTGAGTGTGGTTGCCATAGTCGATATAGGCGTAGTACTCGGGAACATCTCGAAGTGTCTTGTTCTTTGACTTGTCGAACGTGGGAACGAGGTGGCTTGGCGTTCCGTCGGCAAGGCTGCTTCCTGGGCCGTTGTGCCCGAGGAGAGAAGAAGCCCTTGTGGCTGTCTTGGCAGCATGATGGTGATCATGACCATCCGGGAGAGAGCTATCTGTTGATAATTCGGAATTTGTCGACTCTTGATCTACGTTGTTGTGCTTCTTGGTTTCACTTTGCACGTCGGCTGGGCTGCTGTCTGGGCCGTTGTGCCCAAAGGGAGAGGAAGCTTTTATGCATGCCGTGGCAGCTTGATGGTGTTCGTTACCATCGTAGATAGAGCTGTCTGTTGCTGATTCCGAAGTTGTCGAATCTTGATGTTGGTGGTTTTGTTTCTTGGTGTGACTTTGCACGTGGAGAACGTCGCCGGTGGTAGGGGTACGGTCGCCGGTGTTGGATGTGCGCCCTCGTAACTCGAACGCGGGGATGTGGTCGAGTTGGTATGAACCAGGTGGCTGAGAAGGCGAGCGGGTGCAAAGGGGTTCAGGGGGTGCCAGAGAGGCGAAGAGTGATTTGGCAGAGGAGCAGGGACCAGAGATGGCGGGGGTTGAGAGCCGTGGTCGAGCACTTCTACCACTGCGACAAGGACTCCGCCCAGGTGACAACAAATTTTCTGTCTCTAGGTTTGGACCCAGTCGGGTACTGGTTGAGAAACGTCCCTCCGAAAGACATCGATCTCGATCGACGTCTCGGACAAAGACCCAGGATTTCCAGGTAAGAGCAATCTCCTGAAGTTCCGGAAGTTTCTAAGACCGTAGTCAAGCCTCGTCGCTTGCTACTGGTGGAAAAGTGTGAAAAAGTGTGAAAGGCCACCAACAACGCGCAAAAAGCAACCCCAACAACATGGCGACTCACGACATACAAGTCCCGAGTCTGGAATTAGCGACGCAATTCGCTACACCACAAGAACAACAAGCTCTCTGGCAACAGCTCAAAGCTGATTTCTTTGATAAGCTCGCCGCAAGAATCGAAGCTCTGAACGACAAAAATGCCGCCTTACAAGCTAAGATCGCCGCAAGAATCGAAGCTCTGAACGAGCAACTCGACCAGGACGAGCAACTTTAACTGGCTCCATCACCAGCGGAAACCCCCCTCAAGCAACAGCTCATCTTCCCACCCAAGATGCTGCATCGCATCTTTCACCTCCTTTCCCTATTCATCACCTACCTTGGTCCCCTTCCGAACAAACCTCCGATGCCTCTCTACCGAGTCTACCCGAGTATCATCAACACATCTTCAACTTTCCTGGACCCGGACCCGGACGCGGACCCGGAACCCCGGACTCCTCCCACCATCTCATTCCTCCCGCACACGACACTCCTTGCCCCAAGTCCCCTCCCGACCGCATTCCTTCGCCTCCACCATGCCACCCACCTCCATCTTGTGCCGACTCCCCACTCAAACATTCCCTATTCCACACAACGGACCCGGCCCCCTTACCACCTACACCCCTCCACGCCTTCTTCTTGCCGAAACCACGCTCCAACACCTCACTATCCGCATCACCCACCCCCCATGACTCGAACTTTCGACCTTATACAGCCTCTACGACGAAGACTACAACGACTACAACGCACCTTTCCTCGACCCTCCCCCTGATTCCATGGACGACTCCGTCGCCCGTCACCAAGCCCAACAACCAAGCCTCTCACGACCGCAACCTCTTTGCCGACTTCCCCGCCGTCCGCTCTTTTCCTTCGTCTACCTTCCTTGGTCCAGAGCTCCCTCCTCCCGAGTTCGCTATGTGAGGGCGTAGAGATAGACAATTTGATTAAGGGTTAGTAACCCCCCCCCCCCTCACTCACACTCACACCCAATAACCAACAAAATCACTGTGTCGAGCACCGTGCCGCTCTTTGTGTCGTTAGAGACAGGGCGTTAAAGACGGCACTATCACTGTCATCATTCTCCACCAGGGGCACAGTGAATTTTTCCCTGTCTCTAATTATATACTGTCAGATATGCAAACGGGCCCTCGTCTTGTTCCCGAGGGCCATCTCGAAGTCACCGGGTCGGGATTGCGGCGCCCTCCCGAGTTTGGTTCTCCTTGTATTCCCACTCTTGCCGCCCATGACCTCAATCGCACAACAGCCGGCTTATGCTTTGTTGATGATGCTTTGTGGTATTCGATTACGCGCCGCGGCTTAGAGCCACGGGTCAGTGTTTGCAACCTCTTCTTTGAGTTCTTTGTCATCCAATTCGACATCACGAAAACCAGCGCGCTGGGACTCGACTGGTTCAAGGGCCTCCTCGATCTCGCGGCACAGAACTGGCGGCCTTGGGCATACGATACCGCCGTGTTATTTCGCCATGGACGCTTAGGCTTGGCGACGGCCGCGTCCGGGGGGGGGGGGCGAGAACAGCGTTTTGCTAAGGGGGGGGTGCACCCCCTGGTGCTAGAGTTTCGTGCCCCGTGGGAGGTCTACGACCTCCCAGCACGAAAGTTTCGTGCAAGGGCGGGGTGTCTCACCACCGGGCGTGTGACGAAAAAGAAAAACGCTCCCGACCCTAGGGTGACAGAAGGTGGTACTCACCAACTCGCCGGTGACCTCGCTGATCGAGGCCAATGCGGACTCGGGGTCGGCTACGCTCGCCACAACACTTGCTCACTCCCCCCGAGCCTCGCAACTTGAGGATGGAGAGTTGATTTATGATAGCAAGATACTCGCTTCTCGAGAGAAACTAACTAACTAACTAACTTCAGACCTCTCCCGAGCATGGGAGCCAGGCCGGACCGACAGGAGCCAGTCCGGAATCACGGGCCTGTAGACGAGGAGCGCCGAAAGGTCGGTCGGCGGAGAGTGACCATCAAGCTTGTCGCCATGCGACGAGGAGACCGCGCTGTGACTGACAACCAACTCGTCGATAACCTTCCGTCTTCGCCCCCCGGCCATACCCCGTCCCACTGCGAACGTTCCGGCTGCCAACCGGCCCGCCCGGGAGGCGAATAGGTGCCAACCTACGCCGGGAGAAAGGCATGACACAACTAGGAAACTGTGACACCACTAGGAAAGTAAGGAAAGGCGTCCCGTTAAACGGGTACAAGCCCCAAGGAGTGGGGGTGGGCCTTAGCGAGCAGGAGTTGCCGCCACAGGACTCCCCTAGTGAGAAAACGAGCTGCCCTCAGCGAGCTCGACGAGAATCACGAGCCTTGGCTGAACGAGCGTCTCGGGAATGGATTTTCTTGTATACGCGCTCGATGACAGGTCCGGGGACGCGTCCACTACGCAAAGTGAACTTAGGGATCAACACATCGATCTCATGCGGAGCGAAGTCGGTGACACAGGGAGTGGTACTGTTGTTGACCTTGGACTTGTCTATGAAACTGCGACCGTCCACGTCCTTGTACTCCGGCTTAAGCTTGCGAGTAGAGAGATGTGAGGTGGGCTTGTAGTAAGAGACCTTATCGTGCGGACCGAGATCGGCGTAGAAATGCAGAGCGACTCGATCATTCGCGAAATCATAAGGCTCATAAACTTCAGCCACATGGATCTTTTTGCGCCAATCAGACCGTTTGTTATCGGGGATCCGAAAGACAACGAATCTACCGTGCTTGAAATCATCTCGGAAGGTCTCCTTGGGCTGAGGCACGGCTCGATCGACCACTGGAGAAACCATCACAGGGGTGATCTGACGGACATGAACAGTACGGCGTCCCGGAGGAGAATCGAGAGACTCAATCCTGTAGGTGACCGGAGACAAGCGCTCCACAATAACAAAGGGCCCGCGCCATTCCGGTCGAAGCTTATTTTGGAGGAAAGGGATGTAGAGCAAAACATGCGACCCTTCCTCGTACTCCACATTGACATGGTCCGCATTGTAAGCAAGTCTTTGGTTCCGGAGGGCCTTCTCGCGAGCTTCATTCACCGTGGCGGTGTGGAATTTCAACCTCTCGCGAGTCTCTGCCACAACATGGGAACGAGTTTTCGGCAGGCGGCGGACATCGAGATCCATGATCGTATAATCCGTCGGCAATAGAGGCTGACGGTTGAGACGAAGCATGAAAGGTAAGATCTGAGTTCCCGGAATGCTCGCGATTGTAGCAAAATGCGATGTACTCCGCGAATTCGGGCCAGTCCGTGATTTTGCGGTCTCGAAGACACGCACGGAGGAAAGCCTGGATAAAGCGGTTGACCCGTTCAGCAGGATTGGCCTGAGCATGATACGGGATCGTGGTACTATACCGAACATTGAAGAGGCGACAGAACTCCTCCATCAATTTATTGACGAACTCCTTACCGTTGTCGGTACGAATCCGCTGAGGTATAAGACCTTTCAGTAATATATTCGCGACAAAAGACTCGAGGATCGCCTCAGCAGTCTTGTGGTGCAGTACGTCGAGAATCGAGAAATGAGAAAATGGATAAAAGAAGACAATGAGACACGTCTCGGGACCTGCACTGGGCAAGGGCCCAAACAAATCCAACTAGCTAACTAACTAACTAACTAACTAACTAACTAACAAACTAACTAACTAACTAACTAACCAACTAACTAACTTCAGACCTCTCCCGAGCATGGGAGCCAGGCCGGACCGACAGGGGCCAGTCCGGAATCACGGGCCTGTAGACGAGGGGCGCCGAAAGGTGGGTCGGCGGAGAGTGATCATCAAGCTTGTCGCCATGCGACGAGGAGACCGCGATGTGACTGACCACCAACTCGTCGATGACCTTCCGTCTGCGCCCCCCGGCCATACCCCGTCCCACTGCGAACGTTCCGGCTGCCAACCGGCCCGCCCGGGTGGCGAATAGGTGCCAACCTACGCCGGGAGGGCGGATGCCCTCTCAAGGCTCAGGATTCAAGGCACCGTCCTCCATCGCAACCACGCGGTCGGCGATCAGGGTAATACAAAGAACGGCGCAATCGCCATCATACACAGGATGCGGAAGAAGACCAGCTCTCTTGGGTTCAGGTGTGCGAGCTTTCTTGCACACCAGACATCCAGCAATGTAGGCACCCACCTCATTAGACATGTGGGGCCACCAAAAACGTTCAAGTATCGACTGCACCGTACTTTGACAACCCAGGTGACCACCATTGAGAGGGGTGTCATGGTACAGTCGGAGGATGCGCGTCCGTAAAGTCCGGGGTGCGACTATCATCGGGTGCAAGTCGGGGGCGGCAGAGGACTCCCGTCACAACTTGATAACGAGAGTTGGCTCCGTACCGACGAAGAGAATGGCCCTGAGCCATGCGATAACGAACGTCTTCGCAAGTAGCATCAGTGGTCTGCTCTTTGGCTATCTCTTCCAAAGTCAAATTGTCCGGAATCTTGTCGATGTACTCTTGGTAATCATCGGCATCACGGAAAAAGCTAGGTTGGGTCTGCATACGAGTCTTCTGACGTTGTCTCGTAGCGTGAGACGTATCCAATTGCATCGGATCGTCGCTACTAACTAACTAACTAACTTGAGACCTCCATCGATCATGGGAGCCAGTCCGGAATCACGGGCCTGTAGACGAGGAGCGCCGAAAGGTCGGTCGGCGGAGAGTGAACATCAAGCTTGTCGCCATGCGACGAGGAGACCGCGATGTGACTAACAACCAACTCGTCGATAACCTTCCGTCTTCGCCCCCCGGCCATACCCCGTCCCACTGCGATCGTTCCGGCTGCCAACCGGCTCGTCGCTACAATCTTCTTCTTCCTCTGCAGGCAACTCAGTCGTGACAAAAGACAAAATGACACGACAATGGTAATGGTGCTCCTCTGTCATCAAGAGGCCGAGGAAGTTCTTGGCACACTAAGCAAGCGTGGTTCAAGGGCTCACCAAACTCATCCGTCTCGATGACATGATCGATAGGATTGCGAGAGAGGCAGTCACGGATACTCATTCCCGGTGACTTTTCTGGTTTGTAGCCCAATTCAGGATCAAAATTGGCAAGCCGCATCGCCCATCGAGCCAACTGTCCAGACAAGTGCTTCGCCTTCCGTAAAAACGTCAAAATGCGGTGATCCGTTTCAAGGGTCGTTTTGTGCCCTTTAATATAAGAGCGAAAATGCTCGAGAGAAAGAATAACTGCCAATAGTTCTAGCCGGCGGGGCTCATAGTTCCGCATCTCTTTCGGCACAGCTCTGCTCCAATACTCAACCACTCGTTCCTCTCGTGTCACCTTGCCGGTGTCGTCTTTGACTTCCACGAGTTGGAAAAGATAAGCGCGCATACCATCCTTGGAAGCATCCGAGCGGATCGTCTTTGACTTCCACGAGTTGGAAAAGATAAGCGCGCATACCATCCTTGGATGCATCCGAGCGGATCTGAAAGTGAAGATCGTATTCCGGGTGATAGACTCCGCGAGAGTCCACCAAGGCTTCGATGATCGTATCCCACGCCTTTTGGCACTCGGGCGTCCACTCGAACGGAACGCCTTCAAGACACAATCGCCTCACCGGCTCTACAATCTTCGAAAAATTCTTCTCATAGCGGCGGCAATAGTTGCTCATCCGACGGAGGATCGAATCTGGGTCTTCGGAGGCGTATTCGGCAACGTACCGGGAATCGGCATCTGAGCGTGAGCAAGGTGTGTGGCGAGCATATCCGACCCCGAGTCCGTGTTTGCCTCGTTCATTGAGGTCTAGGGCGAGTCGGTGAGTATCCCCTTTGTCACCCGGGGGTCGGGAGTGTTTTTTTTCTGTGCCGCCGTAGTGATGTTGTGTGATCGGATACAACTTTCCTTTCGTCGTATCGGTGTGCTTGTCTTGGTTTTTAAGTTCTTGGAGCTTAGGCTCGTATACGTTCTCCAAGAAGTGTTTACCGAACTTCCGGTAGACACCTTTGTAGTAGACGCAACGGCCTTGGAAATCTTGCGTGTTCCCTGCTGTAGCGTGGTGGTCGGGGTCCTTGTCGTATTCCTTGATGCAGTGGCTGAGAAGAGCGTCGGCGAGATCATTAGATCCGCGCAAGACGGATTCCCACGTGTAGAAGCCCTGCAAAAAGTATTGCGCCATGCCTGTTTTAGGCATCAGATGTTCGACGAACAACTGCATAACGCGAACGAAAGCATTTGGGGTGTGACTTGTGCGGAGTCCATTGACGTGAGGACGGCGCTAAGTGGGTCACTAAAGGTGTTAGCCTTGGTCTTGTTGAGCTGGAGTGGGGGGTGGAGCCGCAGCAGCGACGGCCGGTAGTGGTGCTCCGTGCGCAGCTTGCATTTGTCTCAGCATATCGCAAAGGTCTTGAATGTCTTGTTTTTGTGCTGCCATCTCCCTCTGATGCCGAGCTTCGTACGCTTGAGCTTGTTGTTGCATGTCTCTTTGGTACTTTGCTTCTAAGCGAGCTTCTTGTTCTTTTATCTCCTTTTGGAGTTCTTGATTGGTTGGCATCTTGTAGAGAACAGCAATCACAACTATGTTACCCTTCAGCAGAGCGTGAGAACAGTGGTAGTCTGTCATCGAATCTGTCTCCTAAACGAGGACAGCCGGTGTGAATAACACAGCGTTTTCTTAAATCACAAGGTGGCAAAGTTAAGGGAACTAACCCTATAATAGGGGGTACTAACCCTTGCAGAGCATTTAGCAAGCAGTGGTAAGTCACCTGGGAAACCATCCCGTCTCATCGTGTACGTCTGGAAAAGGTTAATTCGGGGAATGAAAGTTATGTTCCCTATATCCTCAGAACACGACAGCGGCATCTAGAACTACACGAGAAAGGTTAAGTGTATAGTGCTACATACCTCGGGACGCGCTAGACCATGATGATGAGCGTAGGCACAAATCAGAGGACTATTAGATTGTGTAGAAAGGAAGAAGAAGGGTAAGGAAGAGATCACGTTCTCAACGGACGGACAAGGGTAAGAGCAGATTTCTCTGCACCCCTCGAGATGTCTTAAGCGCAAGGTGCGACTGTAGAACATCCTTGAGAAAAGATGATGATGAAGAGAAAAAGGAAAAAAGGAAGGAATTGTCTTGATGATCACAGAGGTCACATACGAAGCATCAAGAGTGTGACCTTGACTTGACTTGGACTTGGTGGAGCTGAGAGTCGATTTGACCCTTTTGAACAGAACATTAAAAAACACAGATACAACAGACAGTGAGTTGGGATTGTTAATCATCGTCAGCTTCTGCTGTGCGGTGGTGAACACCAATAGTTTGAGCGATGGGTGCCAAGAGAAGGGTGAGTGCAAGTGAACATTCCGCGGATATAATATTTAACTGAACAGAAGTACAGAACAGACAGTGATTGGGGACAGGGTGGGATTGTTGCAGGTTCATCGTCGACTTCTGCTGTATAGGTGGATGACACTCGCACATAGCTGGCGGGGGGGGGAGTGGCGTGATGTGTGCCAAGTGTAGTACGGGTGAGTGCAAGTCTAGTCCTTCAGTAGGGATGGCGATATTCGAGAATCTAGTTCTGAGAACGTTGTCCAGTTGGTTTCCAACACAAAAGGTTGGCTTGGCGTGAACGAACGAACGAAGATAGAATGAGTCTTTTTTCGTCAGATTCTGGCATGAGAGCTGGACGTGAAGCTCTAAAGCATGTAAAAGAGTCTAGAGTCTTGTCACGTAGATGAAAAAAAGTATGGTTAGTTTGATCGTCGGGGACGGAATGTCTTAGAGTAGTTTTGTCTTTGCCGTTAAGGTGGTTAGTCTTAATATTTTTTCATTATAAAATAAAATAAATTAGCATTTTGATAATATGAGCGTAGGTCATAGTATTAGGCGAGACTTGAGCTAGCTCTGTGTATTAACTATGTATACAAGTGTATAAGCACACGTTGGTTATGTGCTATTAGGAGGTCACATGTGAAACCGTTATCTCACAGTGTGTAATGAAAGGTTTATCCTGGATAAAAGGTTGGTCGACTTGTTGCTACATTTAATTGTATTAAATAATATATTTCAGTGATTAAATAAAACACTAGGAAGTCGTGAAATCATTCAAGCGAAGCTCAGAAGGCTTGTAGGTAACGGTTGCGTCGATCAATCTTCCAGAGTTAATGTGATTGAGCGTTCGGGAGCCGCGGAGGTGCATTGAGCCTGTAGAGGTTTAGCTTATCGGTATATAAACTAATACAACGCGACGTTCGGTCAACGTCAAATCGAAAAGGACAAATGGGGTGTCAGGTTATAATTGAGCCTGACAATGTCGGCTCATGAAAGCATAACGTTGTGGCCGATACAGTATAATGTCCGGACAAGGACCAATTAGAGCGTGTCAACCGTATCATCAGAGGATAGAAATAAAAAGCGTAATTTGTATTAAGGACTGATAATTTAAAGGTTAGTAAAGTCATGATGCTCGCGAGGCATATAACCCTGTATGAATCATCACATAGGACATGGTGGTAGACAAGTATATATTAAAATTATGTGACTATGAAGAACATATAATCCTGGTTTTTTTACGAGCTTGTGTTTGGGCTCGATCGTTACAAGAAGGTTACAAATGAATAATTACATAGATGCTCAGGTGCATCCTGAAGTAATAAGTAGGGAGTGATGGCTGCTATCGGTGAGACTGATAAGACCTAAGATGAGCAGGTATGAACGAATGTTTTGCGTTAGCATTTCTGGTCAGATGCATATGTTTATTATCTCCTTGGTCAAATGATTACGTGCACATACGGTTACGCCGTTGTATGGCGCCACGATCGGTTGTTGTGACATAGCCACAAACAAATGTTAGGCGTTGAATATGTTGAGATGGGAAATGTACCAATTCTCTTGTGTGTCATAGGTTTAAGGTGATCTCACACTATCAGCTCGGGGAGTTCACCTAGGTGCTTGTGACTTCGACTTATATGTGGTAGAAGCAAAGAAATGTAGGCTGTCCCTACAAGTCGTTGGTATCACACCTGCGATTACATCATAGGATGACAGGATGAACGTTCACGTTTGGGGCCTCTGTAGCAGCCAATAGAAGTAATAGCAGGAGCAGCTTCCGCAAAATGTAGTATGGTGTCAGCGCACTTCTCCCCTTCCCTGATCGCGACGCATGGTTGCGATGGAGGACGGTGCCGTCATCGAACTCCTGCGCCTTGCGATATCGGCAATCTCGCCCTCCGCGTAGGATTGGCACCTATTCGCCTCTCGGCGGGCGGCGCCGTATGGCAGCTCGGCTATTCGCGCCGCGCAAGCGGTTCCCAGTGGGCGCAGGGACTGGCATCGGATAGTCAGACCGGTGGGTATGGCTGGGGGGCCAGACGGACGAAGGTTATCGCGACGGTGTGGTTGTCCCGTTCACATACGCGGTCGGGTCCCTCGTCGCATGTGTGTGGACCAGCTTGATGATGTCTCACTCTCCGCCGACACGGACTAACCTGTGTCGGTGTGTGTGCCTCGTCTATCCATGGCCCGGTGATTTCCAGGACTGGCTCCTATCGGTCCGGCCTGGCTCCATGCTCGGAGAGGGAGAAGTTCTGAAGTTAGATTTAGTTAGCATAGCCGTCATCCAGGTCCCCGCGGAGATCCGGTAAGAATATGAAGGTCGTAAGTCCCGCAACCAGTAAGAGTCATCAGATTCTATATATACGCGTTTGAGTGGCCGTATGGGGGAAGGTCCGCGGAGATTTCCGCTCGCATAACAGAAGAGAGAAGAACGCGAAGGGCGTCCAGGAGTACGGAAAAAGCCTCCAGAACGGAGAGAATCCTGGTTCAATCAGGGCAATGATAATCCTGTTG